>JAGDQP010054062.1:0-13418 GCA_022664845.1 Lepisma saccharinum
GTTCACCATTTTCCAGCACCCAACACACAATTAAACACTTTTACAGTTACGTTTCAATAAAGATAGGGAGCACAATTTACAAACAAAAGTTTACGGAATACTTAATAAATAGTTCAACGTATCAAAGGTGTCAACTGTTCAACAGAAGCAAAAATGATATAGCTATACATAATGTCAATCAACCACTTATTTCTGCCTTAAATTAAAATTAAGGATAAAATAGTCTGGGATCTTTACGAGTACAAGAAAATGTTTTGAGCTAAAAAAGTCAATTTCAAATTAAAACTTGGATACGAACATTATTTTACCAAAATTATGTGTCAACGTTAAAAACTGTCCAAACCTTTATAATATTATTACGAAAATTAAAGCATTTGGAGAACTCTTGCTCAAACAAGTGAACGCTTACGGTGCGGGCGATCTTGGATTGGTTCCCGGTGTAGACTGCCAATTCGATGCTCACATCGAGTAGTGACCGTTTCCTTCAGAGTATGGAGGGAATTTCTGGCTTCCTCTTTTTCTCTGGGGGCACACACGTAAGAAACGTCGCAAGATATAATACAGCTACATACCTGTATAGCTCAAACGCACTCAATAAAAAGAATACAGTAAGACCCCGTCTCACCGCGTTTAGGTAAATCGTAGAATATAGAATGCACCATGATGTTCTTCGATATTTTAAGAATGCCATATGCAAGTCTTTTTTTTTTTTAAATCGTTTAAGTTTTGATTATTGTTGTTTAGTTCTATATTTTTAAACTCTTTTGTTCCGCGATGCTGAATATACGTACTGGATGTCCCGTTATTTTAATATGATACAATGGCAAATGTTTGTTACTGAGCGATGAGCTTGCTGTTCCGTAAGCCATTGGGTAGTTAGTTAATTGCATAAACTTTCGTTAGATGAATCTTCTTGTCATTTGAAGTTATAAGTACAGTTAATGCTTTACTATTATTGCACAGTACGGCATTTGATTCATATTCAATTTAAAAAAAACGTTTCGTTATACGGCAGATACGTTTAACGCGTGTAAAGCACGTTCGGTGGTGGCAATCGCGAAGAGTTTGCTCATTGAGATGCGTTCACCAGAGCTGAAACCGGCTCACTTTTGGTGTCCCGGTCTGACTCGAACATAGATGACCCGGCAACCCGGTCCGAAACTTGACCCGATTTGTAATACCACTGGTCTTCCCAAAGTAAGTATATAATAAACGGGTCTTTCCGGGTGTAGGAAAACCATTAACGTAATAGCAACAGTATTATAGTTCTAATTTCGGTCACCTACTGAATATTTCTGGTGTCTCCTATCGTTGTTGTTGAAGAAGAGACTGCGACTTGGTGGGCACCCTGTCATCGAAAGAAAAACAACAACCCTCCTAGGGAATCTCCTTCCAGAATGATTCGCATATGAAGGGTCGCCTCTATACATGAAGGGAACCTCTTTTGAAAAGGGGGCTTCACTGGATGTAGAGCACAGAGCTGAAACGGGTCACCGGGTCTAGGCTTCGACCCGGTAATCCAGAGGAAAAAGCATAGTTTTTAATATTTCTTTGGGTTTGAACAGTGTTCCTTTCAGGGTTGACCAGGACCGGAGATGTTACCCCCAGAGGACGAAAAATACGACGCCGAAAATTGCAGTTAATTATATTTCCTTAATCGGGTCTAGGTTTCGGTTTCAGCTCTAGTAGAGCAAACAACTATTATGCCGAGAGGAGACTTCACTAAGGGAGAGTATCTTCTGAATAATGTAGATTGTAGAGGCTGCAACCACAAGGAACCTTCGTTTGCTTTGTACAACAAAAGGTATACGCATGAACAACCACCACCAAAATGTGGGTTTCTAAGTAGTATTATATTGATGCGTAACGGTATATCGTGTCCTTACAAACGATAGTATTATTATACGCTATTTACATGCTATAATGTCAATAGGTATCATGCCACCGTTCATGTTACAATATCCTTTCTTCAATTTTGTTGAGTGTATTTTCACTAATTCTGAACTATACTGCAGAACATTTGAGATGTAACATGATCTGCTCTTTGATATTTGCAAACGACACAGGCTTAGACATAATGGCAGACGCAAGGATCTTGTTGAGTATAAATAGCAAAGCGACCTTGTAAAAGCTCTCTGAAAACTAATTATCTATGTTCTCCAGCACCACAATCACATGTAACGAACCCATCGGACTAAACCACACTTAAATTACAGTAACTTAATGGTGCTTTCCAGTGCATCTGCAAGACAGTAAATATATCCTGGAAACATTAAGAAATTATGTTCTCTGTCCTGAAGTGCCTCTTAACCTTGCCGTTCACCCCACCCCCTTCCTCGCCGTCAAACACACACAAAGAAAGAAAAATTCACTGCGAGTTCAATCCAATTTTGAAGGAATATCAAAGTCACTTACTGCGAAGAAAACAAGGGACATACATTATCATAAGAAATTAGATGGATCGTTAGTTTTCATTACGTCGCTGTTCGCATTCGAAATAGCACATTTGACGGGCTAATAAAAGTTTAAACTAGCTTTCATTTCAGACCAACATACTGTCCCCCATTCTTCTGGATTATTTTTATACCAAAAGAGACAATAGATACGATTAAAAAAAATAGAGGCAGGTAAATTAAGCTTAGTTTTTCATTCTGCTTTGCAAACAGTTAACAAGCAATGAAGGGAGAACAATAATCTTAACGCTCTTTACGACATCCTTGTTGCTACCTCTCTCGAGTTTTTACCATCTCCAGAAGACGCTTGGTTTACTTCCTTTCAAGGAAAACCACTGACGGGAAAAAAGAATAGAAAACGTCACTCTCATTTTAAAATGTAGACGTCTTGAAATCCAACTGCTATCTGAAGTACGCCTTCTCAAGAACCGGTTAATCAATACTCCAAGAGTTCCAGACCAACGAGGGAATGCGAAGATCTTCGTTACAAGTTGATCAATCAATCAAAAGAAAGAAACGATGGAGCAATTAAGCTTTTCTTTTGGTTTTCAGCTGTTTCGATTCATTCCCTTGTTTGTGGTTCTTTACTAGCACAAGCATTCTGGAGTTGGTTGTCTTAGAATGCAGCCTCATTCTTTTTGACTTAAATAAGTTTCTCTTAATTAATTCAATTCCTTGAAGCGATAAACAATCTTTATGGTCTGTAACTTTGTTTAGAGAACTGACTCAAAATTGTGAACTACATCAATTTGCAACATCACAACTGAGGGATTTCAGACGATCGAATTCCGATTTTGAATTTCAAGAACAAATCTAAAGCATGTTCACTAATAATGTCAGTACTACGGTCATACGAAAGGACGATGCAGCTGGAACTTTCGGTAACAAACAAATTAGAATATATTCTAATAAAATGAGCTTCTATGTCTACTTCACCCTCGGTCTGAGCCTCAGATGCCTACAGGCCATAAATAAAATTCTAATTCTACTTCCCCCGGTATCAGGTAGTGAACGATTTTCTAAATGTTGTTTTCCCTACCATCTATCGGCCTTACACGAATTTAATTGTGCTGTGTGGTGGTTCTTGTGTGTTTTTGGTGATCATTTCTCCGTATCTTGTTCGATTTTTCGTTTCAATAGCTAAAAACCTGCTCAATAATGCTCACCATCAATGTGCAACATTTTGTCAAGACCGGCAAAGCCGTTTCGGAGGGGAAGCGATACAAACGATATGTAAATTTATACTCAATTATAACTTATTAATGTGCAATTTTTTCAATGGTATGAAACTGTACCTACGGATGAAATGAAACAAAACGGCTGCTTGCATGCTGAAGACAATAGCAGTTCTATATGTGAAATAGGAACATTATTAACGGACACGTGAAGAATAGAAGATACATGAATTTATAATCAATCAACCACGACGCACTGGACATGAAATGTCATGAGATGCGGTTTCATGTTTCACTAAGGATTTTTCTTTTCTTCATATAGCAGTATGAACGCCTATTGACATTCTGAAGAATAATTAGGAAACAAATGTTAAAAATATTAGGAGTAGAAATGATTTTGTTGTTTATATTGACAATGATCCGTACCGCTTCCCACTGTACGAATGACGTGCATTTTCAATTGTCCTACAATGCTGAAATCCACTCATTGCAACAGAAGTCCGTCATATTGAGGGTTTGTGTAACATGACATTCTGGGCTAAAATTTTACGGGAAATACGTTTCTGAAGTCAGTTTTGCCGTAAATGTATCACTGTGAGAGATAATGCTATGTGACATTAGTATGGGCTAATGGATGCAATAGCCTGAAAACACTCATTTGGTTTGAAGTAACAAAGGAAATGGAACCTAAATGCATACAAATTGTTCCTGATTATGGTCCCATATCGACATGCATTGGTATACATTTCGGTTTAATGTCCTTTGTTATTTCAAAACAACATGGGTGTTTGGCTATTGCGTCATTAGCCCATACTAATGTCATATAGCACCGCACAGATTTATTAATTAGTAGGTTCAACGAACCACCCTGCCTGCCCAAGGGTAGGCTCGAGGACCACAGTTTGAGGAACGCTGTATACCATTCGCTCTCACAATAATTCATTTATAACACAAGACTTCAGAAACGTAGCCTATTTCTTGTGAAATTCTAGCCCAGAATAACATGCTACAAGACCCCCTTCCCACTTGAGAAAATCTATCGAGGTTCATGATGGCGGCCGTGAAGAACATACCCTCCAACAGGTAGCGCCTTCCACCCAGTACCCATTATGACGTACAGTATTTCTTTCGGTATTTTAAAATACATGGAATGCGTTTGGTAACGCAACGCAACGTTAGTTGGCCGAGCTCACGCTTGATTCACTTGTTCCTGCCCGCCAGTCGGCCCGTGAATTTCCCATTACTTAGCGCCTCAAGGTTCATTGCTGAAAACATTTTGTATTTCTTTTCACATATTTTACATATACTAACAAAAACTTGTTTCTTCTATACGTCCAACATGCCCTGGTGTTCAAATATATTAATTAAATTATTTTAAAATTAGAAAATTTAGAACTTAACGTATGACCTAGTCACCGGAGAAACATGGTCCGCTTGGCGGGCGGGGATAGGTTAATCAAGCGCGAACTCGAGCCGACATGCGATGCGTTGCATTGCCAAACGCATTCCCTGTATAAGCGTATTTCCACACTTTTTCATCACTCTTCGGAAACAAGAATCTGACCATTATAGCATCGATATCTTCCAAAAGAATTGCGCTCGAGCTGCCCGAATTTGCATGCGCATGTACTTTCTAATCATTACGGAAGAAAAAATTATAACCTTTTCCTTCCCCATCAGTATGCCCCGAGTTTTCTTTTCTGCTTTTCGAAAAGTGTTCGTTTTATTCAATAATAATAAAAAAGTTATTTGGCAGAATGGGTCAGAAAATAATAACTTTCTTCTCTGCCTTACTTTTTATTTCAAAATAAGAATGATTATGTAGATAATTTGTTACTCTGAGCGACTGTATACAGTATATACCGTATTTCTGCTAAAGCAGCGAACATACAGTAAACGTTTCGGCTAAATTGCAGACCATCAACTTGAAAAATTATTGACGGTGTGTTATTCGTATATTAAAATTATTTCGATGAAACCCTGTTTCTCTTTTATTGTTCCTTGAGAAAGAAAGAAAAAAGAACAAAAAGAAAACACATGGCACAATAAATGATAGCTTTTGTCTGATGATTCTGCTCCTAAGATTGGAAAAAATATGATGAACGGAAATGACCAATTTACTCTTTTACGAGGAATCGCCCGCTCTTGTTATTGTCCTCATAATGCAGAAGTCTCTGAAGGGAAAAGGAAAGTCAACAGACAGACCCCTTTGTTTGCTACATCGAGGTCGAACAGACATGAAACGCAATATACGCTCTTCTTTCTTTTGTCTTTCAAGGCATTTGTCTGTATTCACGATCTGAGATCTGTTTACACTGCACCTCTCAAGACGGTGGTTGAAACACGTACGATCTTCACTTTCTACCACACACGTGTGATGTCAATAACACAGTATTAAACCATCACCTCTCTTACAATTATTGCAATTCTCAGAATCTGTAGCCCTACTTAGTAATTGGCTATTCAGCATTCGAAGCAACATAAGAAAATCACTACCAAACAATTATTGATTAAATTAATATAGTTTCTACTAATTCCACCATGCAACTGTTCAGCAAGTTTTACTACTTCTTTGCCTTGTCACCCTTGTGCTGTACATTGTTGGCGCTTCGAACAGACTCACCAGGCAAATGCCGGGATGGCACCTTCAACATAGGTCCTGGCCGACACATTTCCGAATGTTTTCCCCTCCTCCTATCCCGGCCTGAGCCTTAGATGCCTAAAGTTCATAAATTAAATTCAAATTCCAACAGAACCATTATATAGCTTTGACACGCATCTGAAACAAACAAATTACTGTTCGTCTAAACCGCGTTAAAACACATTTAGAATATCGTTATAAACAACATTTAGAATATCTAAGAAGTGCATGACCTGTGTTGAGGGTAATTAACGTAATAGTGCTCGACACTTCCCAGTAGAATTCAATTTTGAGTCTTAATTAACTAAACACAAGCTTTCCAGTAAAGATGAAAATTAAGTTAAGGAGTACTTCTGAAATTCAAACACTCGCATTGATAGCACTAAGAGAACGAGGAAAACATTATATTTTCTGTGATGCTCTAGTAGTATTCAAAATGTTTCATTTTCAAATTACCGTATTTGCCGGCGTATAAGACGCACCCTCTTTTTGAGAACGTTTTTCGAGAGGAAAAAGTACGTCTTATACGCCGGCAAATATGGTACAAGCTATACATGGCGATTATAATAGTAAATACGGCGGAAGGCGACGAGCGTATCGCGCTAGGAATTTGAGAGGGGATAATGTAAAGATACATGACCGCACCGAACCTTACCTAACCTCCACTTTCCCATGGTCACTAATATAAGATAATGTACGACAAATGCAAAAAAGCAATTATTAATAATAAATATGAGCGTACAAAAATATATTTTGAAAGAAAAAAATATTGACCCGAGAGGGGTTTGAACCCGGGACCTTTTACTGAAGAAGCGAACGTCTTGACCATTTGACCACGAAGCCGAGTTGGGAAATTTTGGTTTCGTCGTTGTATTTACAGTGGGTAGCGTCAGAGCCTGTCAGTATGACATCGTAGGTGATGACGACTTCCGCCGTGTTTACTATCTTAATCCTCAAGTATAAGCTTCTTTTTATGTCAATTGATCGCCCCAACAAATACGTCGTTAGTAAGACCGCAAAAGAACCTAGGATATCACAATTACTAAGCGACATGTGTAACCACTCATTTAGGCCTATTGCGGAGATTATTTACAATTTATGAAATCAAGCGTTTTGCAGGAGCTACATGGATGAGGATGGCAGGAGACAGAGATATGTGGAAAGGAAAGGGCTTCATCCAGCAGTGGATAGAAAACGACTGAATATGATGATGATTAAAAGTAAAGTTCCAAGCACAGTTCTGATGACACTTTACATTGGATATTTAACACAATAACAAGGGAGATGGGAAGTGTAGTGCTGAAATGAACAAGTCCAATCAACTCAAGTGAAAATCTGAAGTAGAATGTTTTCCCTAAATCAGGACACGTTTGTACTATTTGTACATTAGAAAAATAATCCAAAGTTAAATTATTAACTAAAAGTATTGTCACAAGGATTTGCGATCCAAGTTAACATTCTGTGGGGAATCGCACAGTAAAAGACAGTGATTCTCAACAGGTATGCCGAGGCACGTACTGGTAGACCTATAAGGTAATAGGTGTAAAATATCTTGACATATTAAAGAATTATTTCTGCATGACATTTGTTTGATAATAATTTGCTACAGTTATTACGTATGTGCTGTGTCTCATGATCCTCGCTTTAGATTTTAGAACATACCGTTATCCAAACAGGAATCAATTTCATGGATAGCCTTGACTAACGAATATGTAGTTTGGAAGGAATTTAGATACTTTTCCGGCGGAGACTAAAGCATTACAGTTGAACCATTATTTTCTGCATGAAGGAATTGGGTATGACCTTATTCAAGGTACAACCCAGCATTTGCCTGGTGCCACAAAAAAAAACCTAACTCAGGATGCGCAGCCTCTGGGTGTGAACTTAAGACTTTTTGAAACTGAAACCAACCGTTTACCAATTGAGCTAGGGCAGCGTGTAAATTTAAACAACACAATGGCTAGTAATGTAGTATCACACGAGTTCACAATTAAGGCAAGCCTATTCTAAAGAGTAAAAATGCAAATAGTGGTGATGGACTGAGGAGGGGAGGGCCTACGACTTGCAACAAAAACAAAACTCCTTTGCTGTTCAAATTTGATACGACTGCATGAAAAAGCTTATTCATATTCCATTCTATCTCATCTAGTGTATACCTTTAAATTTTGTCATTAATATAGTTAGGATACTAATAGCATCTCATTGTAATATTTTTCTTCGTGTCTTTAATAAGCTTGGGTTAGAAAAACACAATTCCTTTGCAAGATATCTGACAAACCGTTTACTGCCACATTCACTGGCAAATTTTCCTTCTTGTTATCCTTAAAGTACCATTTAATATTTTATGTCAATGGCAAATTGCTAAGGGAATGTGCCAAGTATTTAGAAACAAATGCGTATATTCAATTTACATTGCAATGTTAAAATATATCCATACGTCCAGAAACATAAAATGTTCATGTTGATTCAATATATTTTAAACACAGAATACATATAACAAACTTCGTGACAAAAATAGAACTAAAAAATAAACTTTACACTAATGTATACACCTTTGCTTCAGTCATGCAGCAACTGCAATCTTCTGGGATGTTTCTGGGTGGAAAGGTGTACTTCAGACACATTAATTGGAATATCTTTGTGAATGTTTCTTAAAGCTAATCCAATAAGTCTTCCTTGAGCCATCGTTGTTCTCAGGTTTTACCAATTTTGACACAGAAATATTTATTTCTGATCATCATCATCTTACTGGTAAACAGCAAACAAGTGCTGTTAAATGTTTGGAAAAAAAAATAGTACGAAACGGATCTTGGTAAGCATCTGCGGCACTCTTGTGTACAACTGGTTCCCAATTCAAGTGTACCTTCATTCCTTGCTCAAGTTTCACTTCCATATAGACCTTCATAACAAATCTATGAAGATTTTTACAACACTTTTCCTCGTCCTGTATAGGCTGGAATCAAACGGCACAACATCACTTCTGACAAGAGATCATTAGAATTTTGTGAATTTTATTTCTGAAAATGATTGGCACCATTCGATAGGGCATCCAAAGAAACACCGGAAACGGATATTTATCTGCGGAACCTAAACAGGGATGGAGAAAATTAAGTTAAACTACGAAATATTATTTCCCTAACATTATCCCTATCTGTCTAGGCTCACTTCCCATCCGTCAACTCACGTACATTCTTTTACAATTTCCATTTGTCCATTTTATCTGTGAATCTCTGTCCAGAACGTGCTCTTCTTCGAACCTGCGATAAAAGGTCATTCGTTTTGTTTCATAAGTTTGACATACTGGTCTATAATTCCAGTAGATAAATTCAAATAATCTGTCGTCTTATAATTATGTGGAAACATGCGTTTAACCTGATTCTGCAGTTTTATCTACACTCTATCCATCAATTAATTGCTCTTTTTCAAATACATGTTGCTTTACTTAGTTTAGTGAAAAGTTTCTACTTGAACTATTTTAAGAATGGAATGAATAATTGTGTGGCGGCTTCTGCGCAATTTGGCGTTATAAATAGAGCATTTTCTGTTACAGGTATCATTACGTTGAATATGTTCTGTCGATTTGTTTGTTCCACGAGCGCGGTCGGACAAGCTCTTCTTCAAGCCATGTTAAGAGAACATGGCCAGAATAGCATAATTGTGCAATACAAAAAGTGTTTCCTGTGCAGCACTCTTATAAATGGACAGAACGTTTCGTTCACCACTCCATCTATGTACTTCTGTCAACCACCTGCGATAACATACTGCTCAAAATAATAGAATATGACAGTTCTTTTGTTAAATCATATACAAGTGGAAGGTGTTTACATTCAAGTTTCTTCTTCGTAAATTCCTCTTCTAAATTAAACGACTTTACTGTACAGAAGTATCTTATTATGGTCAACTAGAACAGGTGTATAGCACACAAACAAAGGGTTCTTTTAAATTACACGATAGAATCTGCTGATGACATTCTCATTCCAAGAACTGTGCTCTACGGATATTTCACTAAGGAACACGGGAAAATACTCTGAATAAGCATTTTACAAAGAGACTAATTAAATGCCAGTAGCGTTCCACCATATTCTACATTAGAAATGCAGACCTTTCATCATAGCTAAGGTTCTGCTATTATTGTATTCAAGCACTCTTAACGTGGGGAAAAGAGTATGAAACATTACTTAAATTTATAGACTATACATTCAATAGGACTACTTCCGTTGGCACAGTCCCGACTGAGGAAAGAAAGAATTAACTTACTGAACGACAGAAGCATATTAATCAGTTGTATCAATACCTCTTTTGCTATATCGTAGTCAAGTCGCCAATACCACCAAATAACAACAACCGAAGACAAAACATTAGGACACAAAATTTAATATTGATGTCAACAAAAAAAGGACACCAAGACTGAAAGAACCCCGTTCTTCGCATTTTAAATGAATATTTCGCAGTTTCACTTCAAATTTAGCTTTTAAAAAATGGAGTACTACACACTGCATCTTATATTGCATTTTCAATACAGGTCGCAAATTTAATTGGTTGCATACAGGTCGCGTTTTGCTGCGTAAGGCAATGGGAAGTACGGTGAATTGGTAGAAGTACACATTCTAATGCTAATTGCACAGTAAAAGCAAAATACATGGTGATTATAAATGATTCATCGCGTTTTAAAGTCAAATATTTCCAAAGCGACTACAAATGAAGAGTAGAAATTCCAAACGTTCTAAGTGCCAAATGTGAAATTTTATAGAAGCAGCAGAAAACTGACTGGATTTAGCTTCACATAATGTATGACTTCTAACATAATATGATTGTTTTCACCTCTTCCTCGTTCATTTGGCGCTTGGAACAAGGATGGGGACATGCGGGTGGGCACATTGAGCATGACTGTGGACAAAAGTGCTTTTAAAAAAATGGCACTTACAACGTTTGGCATTTCCACTCTTCAATTGTTTGAGCTAATCATGAAACGAAAGAACTTATATGAAAGTTTTATTTCTCATATTCGTAAAGCTGGCGTCTGCCGACAAGTGGAAGCAAAAGCGTCGCTACCTGAACGAAGAACTCCCAACGTCGCTGGATTGGGCGAAGCGCTGATGATGACTTACCGCTGTTCCCATGGCCTCCTAGATCCCCCGACCTGGAGGTTTGTGATCCCCCTTTAGAAGAATGTGAAAGACACAGTTTATATGCCAATACTCCCTTCGACCGAGTTCCAGGATCGCATTACAGCTGCATTTACTTTACGACCATTAGTAGTGATATGCTAGAGCGCATGTGAGGCGAACAAGACTACCGCAATGACAAAAGCACAAAGTTACCTGAAAATCTATTATGTATTGGAAGGGAATGAGGGTCGGGTATCGTTATAGATACTACTTCTTTACGGCAATTTCTGCCAAGATTGGTTCCAACACAGTTCCGAGTACCGACAACGCAAATAAGTGGATCTCCAATTATTATTTACGGCTTAAACCATTGCTTTTTACATTCTTTTCTTTAGTTCACACTGGTTCGTGGTGTCCTCAAATCTTGGAACGTTAATTTAACTCATTTCATACAATGATGAAATTTTGCACAGCGACGTAAGTCGGGTGACAATGCAATATTCCGTTGTTACTTTCATATACTTCTACATATTTATATATTTTAAAAGCATATTTTTCAAATATATATATCCTAAAATAAATACGTACTAGCCTGCAACGATGTCTATGCGACTCAACAACATCTAGGGAAAACCCGTCACGATGGATGGCATCGGTATTCGAACTCGATATCGATAACTGCGAACTGAACATGAAATCCCTTTCTATTTTCACACAAGCGTGTGTCTTACCATAAATAGTAGAGCCATGAGGTTTTGGCTACTCTGAAAGTAGGGGAGAAACTAGTAATAGCCCACAAGTAGGCAACGGCGAACAACCTACTTATTAAAAAGTTTAGTTGTTGGAACAAGCGAAGTGAATATGTTTTAACGCAATTTATGCAGAAAATTGCATCCTTAGTGACCCGGTAGATACGTATTATCTATATTTTAGTGCTTTATGAAGTACATAGATTAAAAGAGTGAACAAATATAGTAAATATTCATCATAGCATTGTTTGTTTCGCGTTCCTGAGCAAATTTTATGATTTCGTAATTACTTCGAAGGCGGGCAATAGCAAATACGTCTGACATGGCGTCTACTGTTTTTGTGACTTGAAAGTTGATTTTTTTTTTAATATCCTGAGTATTAAGTACAGTGTAACATGTAAAAAACACGCAATGACATTTATTTTTAATCCAACCACCACCCAGTCCAAGCATCTTTTTGGTATTTCACAAGTGAAAAAAAAAATAATAATTTCTTTAGAACAGAGGATTTTAACACATTGAAAATATTTGGTCAGCGGTGGAAATCGAACCCACGACGTCCGCCTTGCCGACCGTGGACGGGTCAATCTCCTAAATTTCCCTGAGTTTCCCTCATAAATTATCGATTTCCGTGAGTATTCTCTGAGTTTTCCAGATTTATAAAATTCCTTGAGTATTCCAGGTTTTCAGGGTGATAGTCTCAAAGTTTTAATTTGAAAAGGATTTCGAAGTGCGAAATAATGTTGTTTTCATAATGATTTGATACGAGTTTAATCTTCTACACTAAAATAATTCGTTTATTAACGAATGATATGGGAGACTGACCTCTTTTAACATGAGTAAAAATAAATTTAACTCCGAAAGAATAAATTAGGCACCGCAATCTACTGAGCTTCTCTGTTATGTATTTCAAATCTCACTTCCTACTCTACCTCCAGAGCGCCATTACCATATGCTGGCATTTGCTGAATAGGGAGTGTAATTGAGGACACAAGGTAGAAATTATTCACGTATAAACAGGACAGCGAGCCTTTGACAAAGCCTGGAATGAAGATTCCCACATCCTGCTCTGTTATTACGATGAGACGAATCATTCGTACGAAGCGAAGTTGCCAGCATCATTCAACCCCCTCGCTTTTGCCGCTCCTCATCGCACCCACCTGTAGAATAATTTCACAGTTCGCTACTCCTCATTTAATGTCGGAGGATGACACAGTCATCGAGCACATTGTCTTCGTTACGTGTTTACCAGCTGTATACAACGAATGAAGCATGATGGGAGATTAAAAAAA
>JAGDQP010054063.1:0-13418 GCA_022664845.1 Lepisma saccharinum
TATATTGATTATACTTACTCTGTACAACGTCATATTGGTGATGATTCAAAATCTTTAGCTTCAAATGAAATATAATTTCTTATATTATGAGAAGGAACTCTTAAATGTATTATATTGTATGTTAAATAATACCCTTTTAGGGTTAAGAAAAAACTTGGCATCATTAATAATTCGACGATTAGATAATTTTAATAGACCTAATTCATCCCTAATAATTTCTAATGATAAGGCTCCAAATTTGTATTTATATTTTCATTTAAGCCATGCTAAAAAATCATTTTGTATAAGTTCAGTACTGTTAGCTAAATATTTTCTATTATAATTCCAAACTATAGTTGCGTACTCCAGATTGGATCTTACAACAGTATAAACTATTTTACAAGTTCTGATATTATTGAAATTCCTACTGATCCATTGCAAAAGGCCTAACCTTTATCTAGCTTTGGATTTTATTACCTCTATATGTTTGGTGAAGTACATTTTTTTATCTAAAGTTATACCCAGATCATTGATCATAGGTTTCATTTCAATCAGGTGCTCCCCCAACCTATAGAAGATGGATTTGTTTTTTCTTGAGAAAGAAATACGAAATGATTTTTCCAAATTTAAAGGTAATAAGTTTTTGTTTGACCATTCATATACTCTGTTGATATCATTTTGTAATAACAAATGATCTTTATGTTCACTAATAGATTAAAAGAGTTTAACATCATTCGCATATAATAATATATCAAACTATATCAAAGGTTAAATCATTAATAAAAATATTAAAAAGAAGCGGTCCCAAATTGGATCCTTGAGGAACTCCCGATATCACATCATACTCAGATGACAATCAACCATTATATCTAACGGTGAACTTTCTATCTGTCAAATATGATCTCATCCATTCGAGAGAAAAAATTTGAAAAACCATAAAAAGAGTTTCTTTAATAATAACTCATGAGGAACTTTATCAAAAGCTTTTTTGAAATCTAAAGTAATTTAATCAACTTGACCTCTACTTTGTATTGTTGGTCCTATCAAAGTTAAGAATTTAACAAGGTTTGTAACTGTTGATCTGTTTTGAAAAAAAGCATGATATTTGGATTAAATACACCTATCTATTTTACTTAAAGTATGATAATAATAATAATAATAATAATGAATGTTTATTTACGCGCTACGAACGGCAGTATTGCCTGTATAGCACGGATAAATAATCAATTTGTTTTACAACTGTCTTTCTACATTAGTGACATTTTAACATACATAATGAAACAGTTGAGTACACACAAGATGCAACAAGAATGAGCACACATGTAAGTTCCAGTGTATTGAGTAATGAAATTATTAACACTCTGGGAATAGCCTTCGTCTGTACAGTAGCAGTTGTGTACAAAGGCTCAGACTTAGTTTCTTATTTGCTTAGCTACATTTTATTTATTTTCTCATTTACATTAATTAAACTCAACATTTGTGTTGGCTCCATGCACTATAAATTCTAACTATATAGATGATTAAAATGCAATGCATTGTACGAACCAGAATATAAGAGTATAACATTAACCAGAATACAAATATCACAGTTGAAACTAAACAAATGACCTAGCTGTCAAAAAATATATTGTAGTTATCTATCATTCCCTGAAATATTCCATTATAGGCATTTTGCATACCTAACGCTTTGTATCTTCTGAAGTAATGTGTGGGTACATTTATGGTTATATTTTCTAGTAAATTTCTGCAATGAATTTTATTCTGCAGTAGTTCATTTATGAATTATTTGTCTCTGATCTTACGTCTTAAATATAAAGTCTCAATTTTAAAATATTCACACCAATATTCATAACTGTGAGAATAATATGATAACCTTAATTTATAGCATAACATTCTTTTAAAAAAATCACCTTTGTACCGATTCAACTCTGTTTTTGTACTTGGAGACCAAATTGAGTCTGCATACTCAAGTTTCAGTCTTATAAGAACCTTGTAGAGTGTCAAATATGTTTGTTGTTCAGTTAAATCACCCCACCTGTTAATCTAAAAACAAGAACACCTTTGTACAACTTCATGTTTATCAAACATGGTTTTGGACAGATCATTCCAAACACTGGACTGGAGGCGTATTCTAATCTAGTGCAAACCACGATTGTGTATAATGTTATGAACATGCTGATATTGTTGAATTTGTCCAATTGGTTAGAAAACATAACTTGCGAGACTGACCAATAAGAACATTGATATAATTATTAAAGTTCAAGTTAGAATAAGAAATAATGCCCAAGTCCTTTAACAGTTTCGACTTTCTATTTCAGTATCTCTCACCTTATAGAAGCTTACATAATATTATAAAATACTAATTTGAATTTTGTTTCTAATACACCAGTCATCAAGTTTATCAATGTATGAAGAAAGTAAATTGTTTGTAAGGTTATTGACTTCTCTAAATATCTTTAGGTTGTCACTCTACAAAAAGTAAATACAATTACCAATTACATCACATAAGTCATTGGTGTAGATATTGACCAAAAGAAGGCCCAAAGGGGAAACTTGAGGTATGCCATTCTTGATGGTAGCTTTTTCGGATATAAATTTACCATTGTAGGTTCTATTAATCAAATAATTCTTGAAGCAATTTACAAATGCTGACGTTAAGCCAATCCTCGAAAGTTCATTCAATAAAATGTTATGATTTACACTATCAAATGCTTTGTCAAGATCAATATTTATTACATCACATTGGGATTTAGTGGTTGTTGGGGATAAATATGGAATATGAATGATGTATAATAATAATGCGATATTGTCTTGGCTACTACCTTGGTTCTGAATATGTCACATGTATTATATTACTTGGCATTCTAATAAATAGGTAGGAATATTAACATTAGCATTTGAATACTAATTAAAGATGTATATACGATTTTTGTGATGACTGAAAACTGGAAACAATGCATGAGGCTATGAAATTATGTTTTCTGTTTGAGGAAACAGCTGTAATGCTTACAAGAAAGCTGCTCTGGAAAAAACGAAACTTTACGAGTGTTTTTTCCGCTTCGAGACCACTTGAAGACCAACCTCGCTCAGGGCGACCCTCGATCTTCCGAACGAATGAAAACATCGCCAGTACTGATGGATTGATTAAGGAAGACCGTCGCAGAACCACTGGCGAACTTGTTGATTTGTTTGGTGCGCCCTAGAGTTCCTGCCAATGGACTTTGAACAAGAAATTGCAAATGAAAAAAGTTGTAGGAAAATTCGTATCTCAGCAGCAGACAAAACCTTGATTGTGAAACAATTTTTAACCGAAAACAACATGATCCAACTTTTGGACATACCATATTCCATCAAACTTGCTCCGAGTGTCTTTGTTTTATCTCCCCCCAAATAAAAAAAAAATCTCAAAAGAAAACTTTTTGCAAATGTGTAAGAGGTGAAGAAAAATTCAAGGGAGCCATTGAAACGTTTCACTTGGCAAGAGTTTTCACGACTGCTTTGAACATGGAAAACACAATTAGACCGGTGATTTTCATCAAATAGACAGTACTTTGAAAGAGATTAAAGTTGTAACACACAAAAATAAATACACGCAATTTTATTACAAAATTCCGGTTTCTTTTGGGTACCCTCTCGTATAAACATATGATTGATTTAGAAGACTTTATGTAAGGTAAACTTCGGTTTTCCAGAAGGAGGAGTGGTTGTTGGGGATAGCAATGGAATATAATAATAATGCGATGTTGTCTTGACTAGTACTTCGGTTCTGAATATGTCATATGTATTATATTCCTTGGCATTGTAATAAATAGTTAGGAATATTGGCCTTTAAATATATTCTAATAAATATTGGCCTTTGAATACTAATTAAATATGTATATACGATTAAACCCTTGCTTATACTAACAATGGCAATGCACCCTTGAACAAAATTTGTTAAAACACAGATTAGTTGTAACAGATTTCCCATGAGAAAAAACACATTGTCTATGATCCAATTTTAGTTTCAAGTTGAACTGCAAGTATTCATAAATCAGTAGAAAAACCCCTTCGGGGTAAAGGGAAGAGTGACGCAAGAATTCTGCTCACAAAAGAAGTATCTTCTTACTGATAAAAATAATAAAATTAAGAGACTTAGTATCCTCCCTTCCACCATAGTGACACAAAGTCACTCGCAAAACGGATGTAACTTCTTTTGTGAGCAGAATTCTTGCGTCACTCTTCCCTTACCCTGGAGTTTTTTTTTGTACGGATATCACTTATTTTGTACGTCTCCGTATCCTAAAACGGTAACTCCTATCAAAGAAATAAGCATCAATTTGTCTACCAGGCCCACAATCGACCCCCACAACCCCCAGGTAGCAACCATTTTGGGCTAAAACAAAAAGACAGAGAAAATGACAATTCTATCATTTGTGAAAATTCTGTGATTGGGCCAAAAAAAGTCATAACCTTTGAACCCCTTCATCGATTTTGACGTGTTATACACCGTTTGAAAGGTATTGAAGTGTAGATTACGATTCCTTAAGTTTCTGCCTCATATATGGTCTGGGATCAGAGCTATCATCAAAAATGTGAAAATTTGAATTTTTGTTTGAGCCCTCTAGGGGGTCCCAGAAAGATCCTACTGGCCCATTTTTTTCTCTGTGTCTTAGTTTGACAAATAGCTTTCAAATGCAAGTTCAAGCATCAACATCGGGCTTATAGTTCGCGAGATCTGAAATCAGCTGTATGTATTTGAGTGCCGCTAACAAATGTCGGCTAGCGTCACTTGAAGAACTACCGTTTCTCATGATAATGGACTCAGAAATTCTGGCCATATAATTTAGAATGGTAATATGTCTATAACTGGTAAATAAAAACATATCACCGCCCTTTTATATAGGAGTGATATATGCCTCCTTTAATATACTTCTCTTGGTTAAATACTTTGTCTGAGTGAGTGATTGTACAAATCCACCATTGTTGGAACAAAATACTGAGCACAGCTCGTAATAACATAGTTAAGGACATAATCAATTCCCAAAACGGAGTAATTATTCAATTTCTTAATTGCTGTAAATACGTTTCCTATCTGAAATTTCAGGTATGCCAGTCATTATCGTTGTGTCATGGTTAGTAAAAGACAGTTGAACATCTGATTAAAAATTTGTACATAATAATCTCGAAAAGAGTAAGTATTTGCTGCTTATCATTTACCAAATTACCATCGTGTTTTATTGAACTAACATTGTTTCGAACCTTTTTTCTCTTTTAATTGTTTGTGAAATATGATTTGTCGTTGGTAATACTAGTTTCCAGATGAGTCATGCATGCATTTTTAGCCACATTGTACCTTTCCTTGACCTCTTTGCGTAAATAAAAATATTTCTGATAGCAAATTTGAATATCAATCTTTTTATATTTGATAAATTATCTTCTCTTCTTATTAATTAAAGTTTTTAGTTCTTATACATCGAAGTATGTCTTTTCGTACATTTATCCTTATCGAAGGTAACAAATAATAATAATAAAGCAGTATTCGACTACACCATCTTATATTTAACAATTCAAAATGTTCAATAGTGTCCGAAGCTATTTAAAGAAATGAAATTCTACAAAAAGAAATAAAAAGCAGAGGGTTTTTCGAACTCTAACCCGTTTTAGGCTGCGATCATCTTAAATTTCATAACTCAGATTTGTTTTAGTTCAGAATCTGTCTCAGCGTCCTACGAAAGCTCTGAAAATGAAACTTAACAAAACTCGGATTACTTTTTAGAATTAAGGCTTTTTCGAATGCCAAAATCTTGAATTTCGAAATTCTATAAGTTAAACTTTAAAACAGCGTCTTCAGTACCAGCTGTAGATCTTCAACAAAAATGGCATTATTTTTGTGCGTTGGATTTTGCATTCAATTGTGTCGCCTCCTGTTTTCCGTAGTACAGTATGTTCTTACTGTACTAGGTACATGCAAATAATATATGAATCCTAAAGTAAAGGTCCAACTTCACTATGGGGTAGCAGTGGACGAAAGTAACTGCCCTTCCCTAACTTTACTTGGCATTTAAAAATAATACGCTCTAACAAAATTTTACACCATTGTTTTCTAGTACCTACAGATTACCGTAAAATATGATAGGTTGCTATCCCGACATGTTGTCAATTGATGCATAATAAGTATTGGGTGGGTGCAAATGAAATGTCTGCGCCAAGTGCGTAATTTTTAAAGGTAGAAAAAAGAAAACTACATTGCCTGGTTAATCAAGGTAGTCGCCGTCTGCAGCCTCATTCTGTTCCCATCTCTCAGCCAACGTTTGGATTCCTGGACGAAAGAAGCCTGGAGTCTGCGATGCGAAGAAATTTTCAACTGCATATTGTACAGCCCGATCATCAGGAAAAATCCTTCCTGTCAAGAAGTGATCAAGATGCCGGAAGAGGTGGCAATGAGTGGGACAGAGATCGGGTGAATACGGCGGATGAGGAAGGATACTTCATACTGCAACTCATGGAAAGTTTGCACTTTTGTTTGCGCGACATGTGGGCAGGCATTGCTACACAACATGAGGACAACTTGTCTGTTAACCATTGCTAGAGATTTTGGACAAGTTTGCGGTGTATGTCATGGAAATCAGCACTGTAACGATTTTTGCAGTGATGGTTTCATTTTGCCTGAGAAAGACATGATGGATCGCTCCCAGCATAGACCACCATACCACAACAACACTTTCCGTGTTTGGAGAGGTAGTTTAGACACTGTTCTCGATCTTGATCACGATCCAAACATTGTTCTGACTATTTATGATTGTCATAGCAGATCCGCTTTTCATCTGAAGTGACAGTCCGATGCAGGAAACCTTCCCGCTTATTCCTTAAACTCCGAGAACTTCACAGCTCCAGGCGGCGATTCTTGTTAGCCGATGTCAACTCATGTGGAAACCATGAATCTGGTTCTTTTATCTTACCGATCACACGGAGCCGTCGACTCACAGTGGTATGGTGTATGCCTAACTCATCTGCAATAGCACGAACACGTTTCCGAGGGCCCGCTCCCACCGTGTTCCTGAGTAACATGATGTTAGTCGGTGACTAAGGAGCTTATTTTGCAGTGTTGTTTCACCCGAACGAAATTTCACAAACCAACGTCGAATGGTGCGTTCCTTCGCTATTCCTGTACCAAATTCACTGTTAATGCTTTTATGGCTTGCTGTGTACAATGCCCCAGTTCGAATTCATAAGGGAAAATCACTCGCAAGTGTGTGTTTTCCTTGGTGCACTTTCATACGACCCTGTTTAACAACACGCTGCCTCCTTACTATCTGGATACCCCAGCCTGTATGCTGGACACGTACAGAGTTTGTGACGTTAGACGCGTGACCTTAGTCGATCCCTGTGTTACTGGATGTTATATGACTTATATCACATAGAGTTTTGCAAAGAACTAGAAAAGAACCAAAGAAAATTCCCGTGCTTCTAGAGTTTCAAAATAAGTTTTTTAAACAATGGGACTGAACGCAAGAGGGCCCCATGCAAATTAAAGTTTATATCAAGAGAATTAATCAATGAACTAGAAAAATATTACGATTGAGATGTCTGGGATCATACAATCATATAATCATGAGTCTTACGGTGTTTTTGAAAGGGAACAATGCAAAAATTAATTTGTTGTAAATTATATATCATTGTAATGACAACTCGCAATAAGCTAACTCAATATCTTATTTGATGATAAACATCTTTGATGTTTCATTTTCTTTCCTTTCTCAGCTTTTATCTTAACTTTTCCAACTTCACGATATTGGATTTTCAAGTACTTATAAACAGTGTTTGGTTCGAGTGGTATCCTGATGAAAGGCTTTCTAAGAAACAAGAAAGTTCCATAGAGTAATTTATAATTAATGAAAAAATATAACTAGGAGATTACATTAAAAAGGAACAATAGTGAAGATAAAGATGATAAAATAGTTTATATCCGCAACCACTTCATCATTACTCTCCTCAGTTACACTCAAATCAGTTATTTGTTTTTAAGAAATAAAAGTCAAATTGAGCTGGTCTTCGTTTCAGAATCTTGAAAAGAAGATATTTTCGTGCAAGAAGGGGATAGGTCGGATATTGACCAAAAGGGTTCCAGTCCACGCTCTCGCTCTCCCTTGCAAAGAAAAAGACTCGCCAATTTTCAACAAAAGGAGCAGGTATTTTGCAATCTACAAGAACGGCCATTAACCAAATGAATCATGGCTGAGGAGGGAAGGACAACGTTACGTTATAACGCTGTGAGAACGATACCTAAAAGAAATGAAATGAAACAAAGTTTTCTTTTTTTTTACAAAGAAAAAAGAATCGAGAAAAGAGTATGGAACGAGATGTCGTCGGTGGTTATTGGAAGCGGTAAATCTTCCAGAAACAGTTGAAAACTCTAACAGACTCCTCAAGTTTGACAAGAAACGAGCTCAGGCCCTCTCCCTCCTCCCTCACTACCACCTTTCTGTCTTCTCCACTGATGGTGTGTTCCTTTGTTCCTTTTGTTTCGACGATTTCGACCAATGTAATAGATGCCACCTCCACTTCCCTGGCCCTTCTCACTTTTCTCTCTAATACGGTTGCTATGGAAACCAACGTTTTGTCCTCTGGCTAACAATGTAGTTGAGAGGACATACACGTGAGTTTGCTTCCTCTTAATGACATGTTTCGTCGACATTCCTGATATTTTTTTTTCTCTCACTTTGAAGATTTTAATCCCCAAAACGTTTCTCAATTTAATATTTCCGTTACGATATTAGATATTCCTTTGTATAAAATATACAGAAACATAATGAATCATTCAAGTTCAAATGTACCTACGTTAGACAGGGTCACCATTTTGTTTCGGAATAACGGACACTTAAAAGGTCATAATTGATGAGTCCAGAAGCCAAGGGATACAAGTGACATCCACGATAAAACACGTTCCAGGTAATCTTTTATATATAATTTGAAATATGTGACACGAAACCTAGGATCTTAATGTGTACATGGGTATAAAATACGGCAATTTTATGTCGCATATATTTCTGGTTATACTGTATATAAAAGATTGCCTCCATCATTTTTTGTTATTCGAAACTGTTACTTGTATCCTTTGACTCCTGAAGTCGAAAATTAATAGACTTGCAACAAATTTGCATGGAGGATGAAGTAGAATTGAAATAAACAGACTATGATTTAAAGTCGTTTTGCTTCTTTACTCTTCGTCATAGTAGTTAATATCTTTGAGTAACCACATCCGGGGAGATGAATCTTTTCGGTTTTTATTCCTCTATTCTCCTTTCTTCATAGATCTTAAAGTCACGTCACTGCCACAGAAATTTCTATCAAAAGTATAAAAAAAATCATACATATTCTTTGACGTCAAACATTTTCTTGCAAAAGAGATAGTTTCAAGAGTATGTGTAAAAGTTACTTAAGCAATATTTCCCGATATTTCCCGTGGTAGCTTCCGTACATGAATAGCTGTAATCAAATCAAATATTCCTACCACGTAGCAAACTAAGCCACTTTTCAACAGCCATGCGGGCGGGCTATTACTTTTCCTTCGCTTCAACCAACCCAGTTTCTTCCCGTTTTATGATTCTCTTATATCTACATCATTCTTCCCTTTCTTCTTTATTTTTTAATTAAACCAGACCACAACATAGAAATCTATTAAAGATTCAATGAAGCGTGCAATATTACACGAGTTCATAAAGAAGAAGTGTTGTTAATTAACACGAAACATGTCAAAAACAGGTTATACTTTTTCCCCGGTTTCATTTAATGGCGTTTCTTCTTCCCGTCTGCTCGTTTCTTTACATGCAAACGATTTCTCAGTATACTAATTTCAGATTGGTGTAATTAGATTCCAGGGAATATTTATAAAAAGTAAACTATGGTAAGGGAAGAAGATGCCAAAACAAATATTGGTGTCGAATTTAAGAGATGCACGAGATCAGTCCGAAAAATATGTTGAATATCTCAAGAACTGGTCAAGCGATCTTGATATAACCTAGTAGCTAGCTAGAGTTGACCCTAGTGCGCATGCGTGAGCAGTCACACAACCGTTTAAATACTCAGCGCATGGGAGGACGTCGTAGAGTGACGCAGTGACACTGCCACATTCCTAATGAAGGACGAGTGAGTTGATTAGTGAATCTTGAACGTTTGACGTAAGCTTCGCGAAAATTGTACGAATGATTAAGAAAGTTTATGGAGATGAGTTAATGAATGAAGATCAGATAAAAATGTAGTACTGACGCTTCAAAGATAGCCTGAAACCCGTTAAAAATTAATGGGATGGTCAGACAATACATTATCTCACTCAATGACGTCTCACCGTCGACCGAGTACTACATGGCAGCATGATTGCATGTATACACGGTAATATTAACTCCAGTTGGCCGTCAAGTGACACTAGATTGCGATACTGGTTATAGAGATATCACATATGGCTGGATACTTTTTGAACATATCCGTACGTATGTAATACATGAAATACATAGAGAAATATATAAACCCAAGGTGGACCCGATTACAACATACCTAAATGCTTATGGTACAAACTAACAAGAGTGTTTTAAATGGGGAGAGATAAGCAGACAAAAAGGATCTAGTATATTTATAATCACCAGAGTTAAAAAGGCCGGATAAATTGAAGTCGCTTAACTCAAGTTCGAAATAAGTTTCTGCCCTTTCATTTAGGCGCTAGCGCGAATTCTTAGAATGGAGAAAGCTAAGCAAATGAAAAGGTCTCTTTACCTGTTTCGGTTAACGTGCTAGTCTACGTTGCGACTGGACAGCCTAAAAGAGGACCAAAATATGTTTTCTAAGTCCGCTAACAAGTTTTGTAATCTCCATAACTGGAAATTAGCCCTTCACCGGGAAAAAGAGACTTTCTTTTCTGTGGAAAGTGAATGGCGTAGCTCGTAGTAGGCTGAAACTACATAGTCAAAGTTAGGAACACCCGCCTTAAGTCGGAATCTTATTTCGGCTATGTTTTTTGTGCCATAATACATGCCACCTCTTGAATATCTTTAAAAAGAAAACTTTTTTTTGCTCTGGAAACTAAACGACACATCGAGGGAAAGAATGGATGTGATTATCGGACTCCTCGTTGTTTAATTAGTAAAATTAATGGGTTATCCCAACCTTCCGCTTTTTCGATGCGACAGACTAGTTGTTGCAGATTGAGATTTGCCAATCTCTAGTACGAAAATCGAGAAAATAAAAAGCTTGGGTGAGTGGAGAGAATTCTGATTCTGAACAATCAACGCGGGGAATTTTGCAGCTATGAAATGAAACGTTGTTCATATAGCAACACAACACTGTAGTATCAATTAGTGAACATTCTGTTACAGTAATTGTGTTGTTATCCAAGGTACAACAGAGAAACAGTATCAATAAATCATTTTCAGTAGAAGTATGAATGTTCGTATGACAAATATTTAAGAAGCGCAATCATTTCTGAAGAAAATATCTTTCTCTTGGTTTACTCTGTCTTCAGTAACTTTAAACTCTTCTCAATAAAGTTCCTAAAATTTAGGGCGTTCATCTTAACTTCCTGAATACTTTAATAAAATACACCGTTTATAGAAAAATATTTATTTTCCAGAATATTTCACCCCACTAGCTGGAGCTTCCTCAGCTGTGATCTACACTATCTACAATGACTTAACATATGCATTTAACAGTGTTGCCAGTTACTGATATCTAATTACCCCGTTCCCTCTGTAATAACTTTCCCCATTGTTACCTTAATTTTCCTGATTTTTTGTTTATTCATTTGTCTCCTCTTTTAATGATGAAAGCTGCTTCCCAAATGTCTCGTTCTTTCTGTGTTCTGACTGTTTTGATTTTATTGTATCCCATGATATGATGCCCTTCTTCTATTACATATTGTGACAATTCTGAGCTGTCCGTTTGTTTTGCTATGTATCTTTGGTGTTCTTTTACTCTTGTTTTGATTTTTCTTTTAGTCTGACCAATATAAGATTTCTGACAAGAGCATTCAATTTCGTATATGCCGTCTGTTTCTTCCGTTTCTATTACCATTTTGTGTTCATTGAAAATGTTGTGTAATTTCATATTTCATGTTTGGTGGTAACTTCATGGTGAGGAGTATATTCATATAAAAATCGTGACACCCAGCACAGATGAAGCAAAATGTGTGGAAAAATATGTTCTTAAGGGCCATGAAACTTTGCAACGACGAAGAAACATTAAAAAAAGGAGGTAAGACGGATAATTGATATAGGTGAGAAGATTGGATATACAAAGGAGGAAATGATTGTATTGTGGAAAAAGTTAGATCAACAACCAAATTCAAAACAAATCTGCAACCAACGGTTGGTCAAAAACCTACGGAGGGTAGAATAGTCATACCAGGCTTCAGAGGTACATCCAAAAAACTACAAAGGCTATATAAGAGTTTCGGGGTACAAGGAATTTTGAAACCAAACATGAAATTACACAATATTTTCAATGAACACAAAAGGGTAATAGAAACGGAAGGAACAGACAGCATATACGAAATTGAATGCTCTTGTCAGAAATCTTATATTGGTCAGACTAAAAGAAAAATCAAAACAAAGGTAAAAGAACACCAAAGATACGTAGCAAAACAAACGGGCAGCTCAGAATTGTCACAATATATAATAGAAGAAGGGCATCACATCATGGGATACAATAAGATCAAAACAATCAGAACACAAAAAGAATGAGACATTTGGGAAGCAGCTATCATCATTAAAATAGGATACAAATGAATAAACAAAAAATCAGGAAACTTAAGGTAACAATGGAGAAAATTGTTACGGAGGGAACGGGGTAATCAGAAATTAGTAACTGACAACACTGTTAAACCACTGTATTGTACATAAATGTATATGTTAAGTTATTGTAGATTGTGTAGATCACAGCTGAAGAAGCTCCAGCTAGTGTGGCGAAAAGTATTCAGGAAGTTTATACTCTTCGTTGAGTAACAAGAATACAACCGATCCTAGGAATTGCGAGGTTATGGGAAAATCACTCAACCAGAGGCGCCACTGACTATTTTTTTTTTATTGTTTCCAGCTAATTTATTTTTACCACATTTTGGTGAAGTTGCGTACTTCTGTGATTCATCAGCTGTCATGAGATTCTATCACCATGAAAAACTAGCGAAACTTCGGCCTGAGCCAAAAGTTACGTAAAGGCATTTTAATAAAATTCAAATTCAACTAACGAATCCTAACAAGGACAAAATATATATTTTTTTAAAATGATGTCAGAAATAAAATTAATAAGTGAAAAGATTTTGCGTACAATACATTACATTATTTTATGCAAAGTTCCATTTCTTTATTGAAAAAAACAAACATTTAATTAGTTCTTGGTAGTTCATAATCTTCGCTGTGTCGTTTGTAATGGGTAACATTGCAGGTAATTGATTAGTCTTCCAACATCAAAGA
>JAGDQP010054065.1:0-13418 GCA_022664845.1 Lepisma saccharinum
AGGCCAGCTTAAAACATCGAATGCAAAGGTGACTGATGAAATAAATAGAAGATGTAAAATGGCGTGGAGTTCTTTTGGAAGACTACACTTTATTTTCAAAAGCAAACTACCAATGTGTCTGAAGCGTAAACTTTATAATCAATGTGTCTTACCTGTAATGATGTACGGCTGCGAAACTTGGACATTGAATGCGCAAGCGACTCAAAGATTGAGAGCCACACAAAGAGCAATGGAGAGGTGCATGCTAGGAATAACCATTAGGGACAGGAAGAGAAATGAATGGATTCGCGCACAAACAAAGGTAGAGGATATAATCAAGACTGCGAAGAAGATGAAGTGGAGATGGGCCGGTCACATAGCTAGACGAACAAATGGAAGGTGGACGACAAATGTACTACAGTGGATTCCTAGAGAAAAGAAACGACCGAGACGACGTCCAAATGTAAGATGGGTAGATGAAATCAAGCGTTTTTCAGGAGCTACATGGATGAGGATATCAGCAGACCGAGATATGTGGAAAGAAAAGGGGGAGGCCTTCATCCAGCAGTGGATAGAAAACGGCTGAATATGATGACGATGATGATGATATATATATGTGTGTGTGTGTGTATAAACAACTCTGACATAGAAAACATCGGATTTTTTTTAATGCAGAGCAGCGTAATGTACACAAGAATTAACGAATTAGATACCTCCAAATATTACTGGCAGTTGGCAATCAAGTAATCTTGAGACTCAGGGTAAACATGAAACGTACTGTATAATCTAGAAAATTTTAATGAAAGATGATAATGGAAAATATATCTAGTTGAAAGTCACCAAGCTAATTTAAGAGTAATTTAATGTTCTGGAGGAAACTTGAGAGAGTTGTGTAGTATGTACTGCGCCGACACCAACACATTTGAATAAGATACCGGTACCAGGTATCTTATGATAGGTGTTACCGTGAAATAGGTTCTGATTTTCCGTTTTAGTTCTTAGTGGTTGAGAAAATGCTGAAGAGAATCATTTCCGAATTTAGTTAGGCTTTAAGCAGGAATCCTCCACAACTTGAAATGTGTTCTAGGAATACATTTGCACCTAAAGTTTAGTACCGGTAATAGTGTGACATCACTTTTAATAAACATGAATAGCAGGTAGTTTATTATATTCACAAAACTACTACTTTAATGGTATTTGTGTGTACTAACTATTCCATTTGTTAAAAATAATACATTTATTTTTTTCTTATATGAGGTGAGGGTGAGAACCATAATGGCCTAAGTTAGTCATTATTCAATTTGAATTTGAATTATAAAGCCTTTAGGTAACTTTGGCTCAGGTCGATCAGTCACCAGGATGAAAGACATAAGTAATTTAAAAAAAAAAATTATATTTATTTTATTAGAGACCCCATATTAGACAAAAATAAAGGTTTTCTTTTTATCAAATGGGATAGTTAGTACACATAAATGCCATTAAAGTAGTAGTTTTGCGAATATAATAAACTACCTGCTATTCATGTTTATTAACAGTGATGTCACACTATTATCGGTACTAAAATTTAGGTGCAAATGTATTCCTAGAACACATTTCCAGTTGTGGAGGATTCCTGTTTAAAGCCTAACTAAATTTAGAACTGCAATGACTCGGGATTTTTTCTCAAATCTTACTTTATAGGATGCAGAAATTAAATATGGAGATTTGTGAATTAAATAACAAGGAAATTACATTTTCTTTGATAACTTCCATCTGGAGCCAGGCTTGACTTACACTACCCTTATGTTCGTAACAAACTTTTACGCGAAATATCTACAGTATCATTTCTTTTAAGGGACACCTCTCCTTATTCCCTAGCCGGCTATGTGCATTGCTTTAGCATGCATTGAATGATTTGAAGAGGTCTCTAAATTGGCTCTAGGATTCTTTTTTATATGAAGACCACAGGAAAGGAATGCACCTTGTCCATTTTCTTGATTTTACAGGAGAGCGTTTTAAATGCCCATAATACATGTATCTGCACATCAAATAAAGATTTGCTTGTAATTAGACGATATACGCATGTTCTCTTCTTGCATGATAGTACTTAAATATTCTGTCAAGGGCTAACAGATGATACTCTTATTTCAATTTGACCAATAAAAGGACAAAACACGTTCTTTTCCTATGGGCTTCATATGTAATAGACAAACCAAAGGAGAAGTATAGCCCATGCCTGGCAGCATACGACTTTCATAAGAAATATAGATGTCCACTTGTTTGTAATCTTTCTCTACCTTTTTGATCCATAGCATCCATAGCTGTCATATCAATTTCATGGTACTTACGTGCACCAATCTCTGAGAAAGTGATAGCAACTTACCTGAAAAGAAAAGAGCATATATTAAGTAAAATATTCCATATTTAAAACAATTAAATATCCGACATTAATTTAAATATTGTATATTCAAAACAATTAAATATCCGACATTAATTTAAAATATTGCATATTCAAAACAATTAAATATCCGACATTAATTTAAAATATTCCATATACAAAAAAAAATATCCTTCATTAATTTAAAATACTACATATTCAAAACAATTAAATCTCCAACATTAATCGGAGATAAACTAGTTTCTGAAGGCAAATGGGAAATTTAATTAGATATAATTGGGATAAGAGATCTTAGAATCAAATCATCCCAAGACTAATTTAATAGAGTGGTTAATTCTAAATTTAAACAGTAGAATAACAATATAAACTCAAGCAAATAAATCAAGAAACAGGATAACCAGACATGTAACAATCACTGCGGTTGCAGTACTGTTGCTAACGCGACGACGCGGAATGGGTAACCGGAGTTCAATTCTCGGTCAGGGATGTTGAGAATATTTCTGAGATCTCATCCCGGTCTACTGTGAAGTACAGTAAGCCTCCTACTGTTAGAAATATGATATCTGTGCCAATCCGTGAGTTATTACCTCTTATGATATCTTCATTCATCCAAACTGCTCTTTATGGTATATTTAACTTGACCCTTTTCTTTCACCATAAACAGTGTCTTACTTTTCACTGGAGAAGGTAGGGGAAATATATTAATGGACTCAAGGAGGTATGGAGAAGTGGCTCCGAAAAAAGTGAGTATACACTACGGCAAATAATATGAAGTTTCAGCAGGCAAAAACTAACGGTGACGGTATTACCAAATACACAAATTTAAAATCTATTTAGAACGTCAATTTGCCTCACTAACGCAGAGAATACATATAAGTAGAAGAGAATAATAATAAAAAGCACTTTTTAAAGACATACTTTTCTTAAACAGTTCGTAAAAAAAAGTAAATAATAATTTTGTATATGAATGAATAAAAAGAAAAGCAAGTCGCGCGTTCTCATATACATTCACTTTATGAATTCTCGAATTGGCGCGCACATGCTTTTCTTTTTAGTCATGCATATACAAAATTATCATTTTTTTTAGTACGGATTGTTTAAGAAAAGTATGTCTTTAAGAATAATTTTTATTATTTTTTTCGTGTTATTTCGGTGTTGGGATACTTTTTCTCAAGGCAATGTTTTGTGATTCAATCCTAAAGTGTTCTGCAACCAGACAAACGCAACATCTTTGCAGACTAGTATTTATTTTAGGATTAAGAAGTCCATATTAAAAACTATATTAAAATATACTTTTAAAAATATATAGAAATATAAGAAAGTAACAATGGAATATTGTATTATCACCCGACTTACGTCGCGGTGCAAAATTTCGTCATTGTATGACGTCTGGAAATGAGTTAAAATAACGTTGTAAGATTTGAGGACACCACAAACTATTGTGAAACAAAGAAAAGTCTGTAAAATGCTTTTTCTCCCTTACGAGAAAACTGAGTTAGATATCAGGGGTAGCATAACCAATACCAGGGAATTTTTAACCAACCCTTTCGCTCCACAAATAACGTCCTGACATACAAGAAACTAACAAGGAACACATGTCACCAACATTTAAGCTAAACCATGGGGTAAATACAGCGCTTTGTATTTAAAGTATCATGTCAAAATCTCGCACAATGAAATCTTGCAGTGCCAAATTCCACACGCCCATAATCACGCGGTCTCGTCATAAATTATGAGCAAAATATTACATTGCTTTTTTTGCACGCAATATTGTGCGCTACAGACAATTTACAAGTATAGAGTCCAATAATTAACTTCATTGAGCTAAAATTCATGGCATATCAAGGCTTCTTTGATTTAATAATGATAGCTAAACACAATATATCATTTATTGTACTACACACCTGTAGTATTTCTCGTACGAAGCGCTCGAATGACTATATTCGCATGTTGATTACAGAGCGAAACAAGGAATTAAAGATTTATAACCAACCTTCGAAGATCAATGGCCGCCTACGACATTCAATTTCGACCTTAAATCAGAAGTCATCCGCAACGGTTATTCAATCATTCACATGTTAGAGTCTCCTTCCTTTGTTCTAAAAAATCGTTTTTGCAAAGGAGATATATAAGTAATTAATGTATTTATTTTTAGAGATATATGGTCAATATATAGGTCAAACAAAAATCACGTTGTTTAAAGAAGAAAATCTTAATACGAGAGGAGACAAGATAAGAGGAGAAAACTTTAAAATAACATATTTTGGCAAAATTGGAAAATTATGTACTCAGAATAACTGAATCGCTTAATTGCAGAAAGGCGTATGTCCATTTTATGGAGAATTTGAGTTTTCACCGAATTTAAGTTCTTTGGATGTAAGGTCACCGTTGAGTGTAGGAAAGGCTTTTCTACCTGCAATAATAAGCGAAAAACCCGAATGTGAAATTTTCGTTGAGTGTAAAAGGGACCTATGTCCAGGACATGAGGCTTTTCTGCACTCAACAGTTGGCACTTCTGGATTATATTATTCAAAACTTGGTATCCTGCTGGCGCCACAATAGACAATTTGTGTTGCTGAACTGTACATCAGAACGGAATCTGTTAATCTTTCTACAATAATAGTTCATCAGCATTTTTTGTAAGTTTTTCATTAACTTACAGTACGCTTCTCAGCACTTCTTTACATTTAAGAATACTTCATGGTTAAATGACTTTCTTTCTCAATAAGACACTGATTGTAACTGTGCACTTTGGTTCACATTAGAATGTATAAACAAGTACAAACTATATATTTTTCCCCACTACCTACCTGTTGATTGCAGAAAAACCCCAAGTCCAAGCATTATAAATAATAATTTCACAGTTGTTAATAGCCTTACATTGTTGATTCTGTACCTCTTATTAGCTACTAGTGTAATCTTTCGAATGGCAGTAGTCGGCCAACAATATATGACTGATGCAATAGCGTATACAGTTTTTATCATTTTTTTCAAAACTAGCTACAACGGACATAGGGCCCTTCTGCACTCACCGACTCAATTACTATGCTCTTGACAAAAATACACTGAAAAATGTGCTTCTTGTATATTTTACAAGCCACACTTCAGATGAAACAACTTTCAATTACTTCCAATATACTTTTTTTCCACTTCTGACCACTATTTTTTTTTTTAAATATACACTTTTCTACATATGTGAGTATCATATAAGGAGTTTTAGTAGCCAAGGAAAGATGTAATAAAAGTACAAGCGGGGAAAGAACACATGTCATCTCAATGATGGCGTATTGCTTTAAACAACTAAGAGATGATGTTGGGTCACGGTGGCTCAGTGGTAGAGCGCTCACCTCTGGCGCTTCGGGTCATCGGTTTGATCTTTACTCATGCCATCTGAGCTTTGTGGTGGAGAAACAATTTGTGCGTGGGTTTTCTCGGTGTTTTCCCGTCTCCTCCCACTTTCTTTACTCCACCAACTCTCCCATCATCATCCGTCAGGCCTGAGCCAAAGCTGCATAATAGCTTAAAAATGAAATTCAAATACAAAATTCAACTAAGCGATAAACAGCAAATTAAATTCATCTATTTTTTGCACTATAGTGCAAAAACTGATAAGTCGCAAAACTTTAATTCCGAGAAAACTTGATTTGAAATTTGGAAATACACAGCACTTCACTACTGTCTGGAAATGAAAGAAGCGAAAAGAATCCTGAAGGACTAGATGGTCAAGAAGCGTTTACAAATCACATTCATAACATAATAAATACCTCAGGGTTTTGGGCAGAAAAATAAAAGACTTTCGACAAAGATGTGTAAGAAAGTGTATTAATTTTGAAGAGTCTCGGTAATGTTCTAATTCACTTGATTTTTCATATTAGATAAAACGTTGCTCAATTCAATCTTGGACACCCCTCGTAACATAGCTAAAATGAACCATAGATAGCGGATATCTAGAAATTTAAATTAATTTATGGCCTTTAAACCTACTTTGTCTTAGGCCGGTATGGTAGGGGAGAGGATGTTTGAAGCAAGCCAGCCAGAGCCTGGTTTGAAAGTATCAAAGCCCAAACTTTTCATAACTACTCGAACCCCAAAATGTGGAAACTAAAATCATATTTTTATTCCTTGTTTTACAAAAAACAATTAGGCCCTTTAGGGGTCCAGGGGCCCGGCCGGTTAAATATTGTTTTAGGACGGCCATATCTGGCATGGCTTTATTTGGTACCAATGCACACTACTTTTGATGACAACTCGAAAACCAATACCTTAAAAAATAACCGGCCCACCATACTGATCAAATCAAGGCACTTTCCCAAAACAGTGTACTATCACGAGGAAAAAAGTACTCAAGCTACCGGAGTTGCCAAAAAGATAAACACCGCGCCAATTATAGTTTTATGTGCTCAGATACAAGATTTTGCAATAACAGTGCATTAACAGATATCGAATGTTTCGAAAACCTACAATATTCAGAAGCTTTAAAGTATGTGAAATTTATTGTCTGAAAAAATCACAATAAACATTAGGAAGGTGGCTATAAAAATTATTCAAAAAGACAAATATCCTATTTTACAAAGAATTGCAATTATTGGCCTTCGAAAAAACGATACCCAGTTTGCAAAACCAAATTCTCATAACAGGTTTATTAAAAGACATGCATAGCCATCCCAGACATTTTTTTCAGTACGATTCAAGTGAACGAATACTCCCGTCTCGAGGGTAGTTATTATTCAGCTCAATTCACAGCATAAATGCCAATATCTATATGTGCTGTTGAGATGGAATTCATCTTCTTTAGCAACTTAAGAATGCCCTCCTGATGTGACACGTCTCGGGTAAAGTAGCTTTTGCAATGATGCTAATGAGATTCACATTAAAAATTCAAATTTCTACAACTCATTCGGGAAGTAAATTTTGACTATTGTTATTACTTTTTTGCTAAAAAAAAGTGTTCTCGGTACTCTGAATACCTTATGTCTTACTAAAGTACTCTCATTACAGCCAAAAGAAAAATACCACTAAGTTTTTCTTCCTTTAGCAAATGTTATCGATAGTCTAACACAATATTGGTAGAAATTTAACGCTATGCGTACCAGTGCATAGAGGCAAAAAATAGAATAGAGACAAAAATTAGTATTATTATTATTATTATTATTATTATTATTATTATTATTATTATTATTGCTGTAGTTATTTGCAACTTGAGACGGGTAAAATAGGTTTTATTTTTTTCAGAAGTAGAAAACAGGTTATACCAAACAGCAACTCAAATACCAATATTTTGTTTCCTCCTTGAACATTATCTCTTCAGTTCATTATCGAACCCTATTTTTTTGTTTATCTTTCAAAAATTAAATAATGATTCCTACAGCAACATGTTAAGTGTTAATAAAAATTTCCAAGTTTCAAAAACAAAATCGAAATAAAAAGATAAAGTGGGATTTGAAAGAAAACCGAAATTTGACAGGAAATGGATAGCCAGATAGCCAAATTTGAATCAGAATCAAATTTGATACTAAAGAAACAGTATATATTAGTAAATTAAAAGATCAGTAGATTACGAAATAGTAAATCAAAACTCTTTGAGTTTTTTCGAAAAACAAATACGATTTTTTTTTTGTGACCTTCTCTTACTGTAAACAGTTATTATAAGTGCATGATCTCAAGGTCAAGAAATTTGTTCATATTGGGGAAAACAGTGCCGATTCAAGTTGACACATGCAAATAACTTACTATATCGTGTCAATCATCAGAGCGCCGTCAAACTATACCTATATAATTTGATAGATTCGGAGTCATAATGTATCTTACAAGGAAATACTGAAATGTCACACTCGGATTTGTTTGAAACTCCTACAGTAGATAAAGGAAGAAAATTTAAGAGATACGGAACGTATTTTTTTATATCGGGGGAAATTAGGGTTAAGGGGGAAAACGCCCCCTTAAAGGTGAAATATCGGCAAATTTAACACATTTTACCAAGGCCATACTACAAATGCACACCATGCATTTACTTGAAATCCATACACTGGATAAAGGAGGTAAAAATAGGAGAAATGTATTTTTTATAGTGGCAGACGTGGGGTTAAGGGAAGGAAACAACCCCTTAAAGCTGGAATATCGGTTAATAGCATATGTTTTGGCAATGGCATACCTACATATGCATACCTTGGATTTACTTGTAATTCATACACTGAATAAAAGAAGGAAAAAGAGGATATTTTTATATTGGGGGAAATTAGGGGAAACAGGGGAAATGCCCCATTGAATTCAAAATATCATCTTATTTCACCTGTTTTAGCAAGGCGAGTACTATAAGTGAGACCTTGGATTTACGTGAAATCCCTACACTGGATAAAGGAAGGAACAAAAGACACATACATATTCTTTTAATATCGGTGGACGTGAGGGTTAAACGGGAAATTCCCATCTAATTTTGATTACTTTCACAGGCAGACAGTTAAAACACTAGAATACCAACTTATTCTAGCCACAACCAGGTGTGACTGAATATATCATGTGAAATGTACATAATATTTTATTACGCTGTAGAAGAAAGCAGCTTCTAGTGTTGCGTCGACCCGGGAAAAGGATTACCAAGCACATGTTGAATTTAATTTTTATTTAAAGCCTTTTAGCACATGTTGGGGTTTGGTAATGAAATTTACCTAACAATAATCCAAACAAAAGCCATGCACTTTCTGTGTGTACAGTGCATAGGGAATCACACTTCACGAATGCGGACACTTCCAGGTAATCTGCTAGGGAGCGTAGTCAATGGGTAGAATATTATAAATGCGCCAACATATTTTATTATATTTACCCTATAGCCTATTCATTAATACGTGTATTAGACGATCACAATGCATGAAACAGTAGTGGCACATACTATTGTCCCTATTAACATCTTGATGTCAGTGAAGGATTCACAGTAGTGCTAGTCATTAAGAAATGTGGCTATCACAACAGTTTCTTGCACCAGGCAACCTTATTGCAACTTGCCCACAGACTTCATATGTTGGAGGCACAAACTTATTGGAACAGTAATCAAAAGGTGTATGGAAAATCGAAGTCTGTAATTCCGGTTTTGAAACGTGCATAATGAAACTGTGGAGAAGAAAACTGGTTATTGGCAAGTGACTAATTTAATAATACTGCACCGAGTATGCATATTTATGTTTCCCGTAACTTCCACCAATATAAAAATACGTATCTCCTATTATTTCTTCTTTTATCATGTGTAGGAACTTCAAGTAAATGTGAGGTGTGAGTTTGTAGTTATTGCCATACTAAAACACGTGAAAGTGGATGATATTTTGATTTCGGAGGGGTTCTCTTCCTTAGAGTTTACGTTCGTCAACTAGCGCAGTGGTTCTCAAAGTGTGCTCCTAGTGGCCCTACGACACTATCCGTGAAAACATTCTGTTGACAACAGTAAAGATTCTAAAATAATCGGCAACATTCCTCCCTTTCGCTATCCGGTGATTGTACAGTCACATTCAAAAATTCTTGAGGGTAAGAAAATGGCAAATTCATTGCTTTCTCACCACGGACTTACGATCTACTTTACGCATTTAGGTTTAAGCCACCAACCTGAGTTCAAATTGAACGAGGATTTTGTACCACCCAGGATACTTGTTGGTCCAATCAGTGTAAGATTCAGAGACGGGTCGTTTAGCATCATCTGGGTAATTTCTAGATAAACCGGTATAAATTTCATTTCCTTTCGGTTGTACGACATAGTAGGAACTTACAGTGATTTAAAGAAATAGCCCATAGTATGTCTACATTCTATAACATACATTTCTAAACCTGTTCAATGAACACGAAAAGAGAAAAATAAGATAAGAAAGAAAGAAACACAACCAGAGGAACAGAGAGAGTGAGACAGAGAGAAGAGGTAAAATTATAAAAAGGAAAATTTTAATTGATTTATGAACACACACAAAGTCACTCTCTCTCTCTCTCTCTTTCTCTGTTTTTCAAAATTTCTTAAAAATTTCATAAATTTTGTCTGCATGAGAGAGAGTAAAATGATAAAATGAGATATGAAGGAAAATTTACTTCATAAAATACCTTCAAACTGCACATCGAAAACAAATTAAATGAATAAATAGCTGTGATGAATAAATTGTTTGTTCTTATTCAAAGTTGCCATAAACTTCCAAATTTCACATTTATACCCTCACATAACAACTTTTACTTCCCTTTCCACACTCTTCCTCAGGTGACGGAATCAGTTTTTAAAACCTGGTAAATTTCAAGTCGGTGTGAGAAAATGTCAGCAGAGTCATGGAATCGAACCACGAACCTTTCGCATTGTAGACGCAAACGCTACCATTGTTGCGTAATAGTAGCGTTTGCGTCTACCATGCGAAAGGTTCGTGGTTCTATCGCTTCCTGTAGTTTTCATTAAATACTTAATGTTCTTTCATATGCTTTTCATGTTTCATATAGAGCGCAATTTCAACTTCAAACATCAGCATGTATGCAGTTGTCTTATCAAAGGACAATAACGCCATGAAAAGATATAAGGCTATAATCGTGCTAAATGGAAAGTGAATTATTTAAATTATTGAATATACGATCTTTCATTGAAAATCCTTGTCGTGAAATAGCACAATTCTACCATCGATTCAGGTGGATAAGGCGGTAGAGTACCCGGTGTAACTCAGACATGGAGTGTGGCAACATTGACAGATTTTTCATTACAAAATTACTTTAACCTGGGCATATAGAAATTTTAAGCATTTGCACATTTGCTGGATGAAGTACAAATGTCTCTCATGTTTCAAATGTTTCTCGTGTTTCAAATGTAGCTTTGAATGTCGTAATATCGTACCACGCCAATTATATAGATCGGTACTTAGAACGCTAATCAAGTTCGGTATCTGCGATATTTGCCCAATATAGGCCCAATATCAGCCCCTTACCGATGTGCTGCTAGGGTAGCTTATCGTGGGACAGATATATCAACACTTCCACAGATTGGAAAATGTGCAGGAACTGACTCACGAATCAAAGTAGTTGTAAAAAAATCAAGCAGTAGCCATTAAGAAAGATGTACTAGCCATTAGAAAGATTTCTTCTACACTTGAAATCTTTCTTGACGATGCTGTGAACATGGTCAATTTCATAAAATCTCGACCACTGAATGCACTGCTACTAATTACTTTATGCGAAGATACGGGAAGTGTTCACACATCGTTATTGCTTCATTCAGATGTGCAATGGTTATCACGCGGAAAAACACTGGCGCGTCTGTTTAAACTAAGAGCTGAAGTGCGCGTTTTCCTAATCGTTTCTGTTTCGAAGAAAGGCTGAATAGTAAGCCATGGTTGATTAGGCTTGCATATTTAGCGGTCACATTCTAAAAAATCAACGCAGCTACCACTGTAAGCAAAGAAAACAACTGTTTTCACAGCCTCTAAAACTTCATGTATCCAGAAGAAAGTTGCGGTTCTAAATTTAATGTCTTAGAGACAAAGAACTTGAGATCTTAACAGCACTGAAGGTTTTCCTGGAAGAGTAAGAAAGAAACATTCGTGAATTTGACATTTTTAAAGAAATTATCTAGCACCTGCAAGAAATCAGTGCAGACGTGCTGCAGTAACTTACTTTCCAAATGCAGTACGCGAGGATTTTAAAACATAAACGTGAGTAAGTAATCTGTTCGATGTTAAAAACAAACCTCATAGCCTAACAGCACACTAACGACGACAGAAATCTAACGGATATGACATTTGACCTTTCAGTAAGGTTCGTTTTGATACAATGTAATTAGACAAATACTGGTGTAACGTTAAAGCATAATACCCAAATTTATCACAGAAGACTATTAGAATTCTACGTCCACTTCCGTTTGTTAATATGTATCTGTGCGAGACTGATTTTAACCAATTTTTACAGAAAAACGAAATATCGCAACAGACTGGATGCTGAACCTGACATGCTACTGCAATTCTGTTCTATAAAGTCAGATGTAAAAAAACTTTTCATGGGCAGGAAACAAGTGCAGTTATCACATTGATATTAGTAAATCAATATTCTTTAGATAGTATTAGGAAAAATTGTTGTTCATCCGTATATTTTCTTTGTTCAATTTTAATCGTTATTATTTTTGTTCATGGAGAATACTGGGATATTACAAAAAATTAAAGTGTTATTTTTACTGTTGACTGGCACCAATTTCTCTCAGTAATGAAATTCCCCGCTGGATATGTGTTTTTCTTTTTCATTTTATTTTATTTTATGCCCTGAATTTGCAACTTTGGTATAAGTCCGTCACATCTGAGGCATGATGTTCCTCAGTGGCAACTCTTCAGAAGCTAGAGATTGGGAATTAGCGGGCAGGGCGATAATTAAGATAGCATCCTAGCATTCGCCTGATAAACTTAGGAGAACACTGAAAAAACTTAGTCAAGATGGCTGGCACCAGTGCTCGAACACGCGTGCCTTCCCATTGGCGATCCGAAGTCGCCTACGTTACCAACTTTTCCACGAGATTTGGGCCATTGACTTGGATAAATGAACAAAATCTTTTACAATATACATAAAACCGGGCCTAGCAAAAAATGTTAGAGCTCCGCAGCCTCGTATTTGGGATAAAAGGGCTCTGTGATGAAACAAAGTTTGAGAACCACTGATCTACCATATGGATTTCAACTAAATCCGAGGAGCGCATTTGTAGATATGACCTTTCTTAAACGAATATTGGCCGATAGTTCAATTTGATGGGGGTGTTTGCCAATATACAATATACGTATCTCCTAAAATTCCTTCCTTTATGTAGTGTACGGATTACAAGTCAACCCAAGGTCTGCATTTGTAGTTATAACCTTGCTAAACACTTATGATATTGGCTCATATTTCACCTTTAAGGGGACGTTTCCGCCCTTAACCCTCAACTCCGCCGATTAAAAAAAATATATACGTATCTCCAAAATTTCCTTCCTTCATCTAGTGTATACGGATTTCAAATTGATCCAAGGCGGACATTTGTAGTTATGACCTTATTAAAACTTGTGAAATTTGATGATATATCGATTTCGGGGGGGGGGGGGGT
>JAGDQP010054066.1:0-13418 GCA_022664845.1 Lepisma saccharinum
ACTGTCAATTTTTCTGTGTCAACTTCAGCGTTTACCATTCACATGGGTTTCTTGTGAAAAAGGTAATTAGATGGGAAAGTTGTTCAGAGCAAATACGCTAAAAACATGCTTTTCTAGAAAGAAAAATGTATTTAATCAACTTCATAACAGTCACCGTAACGTCATTTGTGTTGAACGAACATTCTTGAAACACATATTTAATCTATATACAGGGAAATCCGAAAGTGTATAAATAACAATACTCACCTAAGCGCACTGGTGGTTATTAGTTGCAAAGCCCCAGCACCAACGTCAAGGTTGCCACCTCCGCTGAGGAACCCCTTTTCTTAAAAAAAAAATTAAAAAAAAAATAACAACAGCTATCGGGCAAAAGAGGATTCTTGAGCATACGTGCGCGGTACACTCAAGAACGAAGAAAGCCCATCAATAACTTGTAATCTCTGATACAAGAATTCTGATTACATGATAAATGCAATTTAGATAAACGCTCAAGTACTGAAGATTCTGGTTGCTCCAGCACAGAGTAGTAATGAAACTAAAGGTATCCACGGGTCTCTTGATATATTCAAGGACATAAATATGATACATTTTAGCAACGTGGGATTCCTAAGTACTTATTATAGGAATTGTCTTTAAAATCAAATCTATAGTGTGATAACTCACAGTTCATCACTTTTGTCATGATTACTCATATCATTGTGAACAGCATATCTACTTATGATTCGAGAAGAAAACGCACTTGAGTAAGATATAGAAGACCCAGATATCTCTTCAACTAAAGTTTACCATATGATGAAAACATGCACGTAACACCTTAGATTGAAATTTGATGAAGATGATGGATCCTCTCCCCAAACTCAGGTCGTGACTCGAAGGTCCCTGGGTAAGACGAACCGATGGTGGTTTTCTATTGCCTTCTATCCGATAAAGATGATGTCCTAAGGACAGGACTTACATTTTAACGTCGATTCCGAACTTCTTGTGTCCCAACTGGGACCTCTTGATTATAAGGGAGCGAGCGTTACCACTCACCCACAAAGGAAAAAAATAATCATAAGAACAAAGTAATGGAATAGCTAGACTAAAGTAGTCTAATGTTTACTTTCTGTAGGAATTGTTTGGAAGCTTCTACTTAGTGAAAGTCCGTAGAAACGGTTTGTGAAAACATTACCTACTGCGTAGATTTAGAAGAAATAAACAGTGGTTCGAAGATAAAATTTAGGAATTGTTCTTATCACAGCTACTAGTAATGGTATCTTTCCAAGAAACATCCATCGCACTGAAAGTTTACAACTGTTGAATACCAAAACTCATTTTGAATAGTTTTACTTAAAAATGTAAGTCAATGATTTATTGATTGAATTATAACGTCCTAAACAAGCTAGTGAGTTTCTAAGTATGGGGCCTACTATTTTTGGTAAAGTGGGCTCGGAACCATTCCGTTCAAGAGACTCCGGTGGGAACTGAACCTGTAACCACAAGCACAGAAAGCGAGCGCGCTAACCTCTAGGCTAGCCCGAGGTAAATGATTTATTTAGTTTTAATCTATTGCTATAAGATTTTACTATATTGTATATACTGTGTATGGTGGTCGAATTCTGCGGGGCGTTTAATAGTGCGCATTGTAATTTTCGTATGTTTGGCGACAACTACGCTACTTTACTTGGTCCTGTCATGATGCAACAGTTACTAGAACCTAATCCTAAAAGAGGGAAGCTTCTGTGTTTTCTAGTTACGTAGTTTGTAGTTGTTGAACATTTGTGTTTTGTTTCTTCTGTCTCGTAAAGAATTAGAGATAGGTGATACACTTTGTTCATGGAGCGTTGAATTATGTTATCTTGCGCTATATTTATGTTGTTGAGATATATTCAGGGTGGTATTCTTTTTATCGTAATAGACATATCGTGTGTTACTGTACTGGTTTTAGTAAATGGACTGAGTGGTTTAATTCTGCCCAAAATAGATGGATAATTTTCTCACTGCTACCTGATGAAAGATCAGCATATTTCAATCTTCTCATTCCAGTTACAAAAGAAGAGAAAGAGAACGACTATCAGAGGAGTGATAAAGAAGATCCATTAAGAGATGCTAAAGCTACTGTTAAAAATTTTAAGAAATATTTTTTGTAAGGCATATTTAAGAAATACAAGAAGAAACTTCTCGGGAAGCATTTTTGCTTACAAAATATTTCTTTTACATATATGTAATTTCAAAATAAAAGGGACATACAAACTTTCGTTGAATAAAGTTCATTTGCATGTTATGATAAGGGTAATAACTTATGATCAAGAAAAAATTTTCTTCCATGAAGTTTAGAAAAACTTTTAAAAATTAAAGAGACTTGATCTGCCTTCACTTATATATTCTTGTCCTGAAACGTATACGGCTTATGTACAGTTCAAGTGTTAGATGCATATATGGATAAAATAATGCTATGAACTTGTGCAGAATTATTCCATATAATGCGCAATATTACACTTCTGGTTGGGTAATACTGCGCACACATCGAGTTTAATTTTTCATTCACCATAAATTGCTGTGAATACATTTTAAACCAAAGACACAATCAATATTTGCTTTAAACATCAGAAAATTCATGTATGGAAAATAGTTTCCTTTCAGGTTCAATAAAGCAAGATATCATGAGCTTTCTCCTAATGTCGCAGAATTCGACCTCCCTATTGTATATTAAATTACGCAATTCAATTTTATTCTAAATTAATGTTAAGGATCTTGTTATTACTGTTTCATTTACACACTTTGCCTTAAATAATATTGAATATTTTTATTTTGATCTAAATAATTACATCCATGCCATTATGTAGTTTCACTTGAGTATAATTAACATGAAACTACACAAATAGATTCCATGGGTAGAAGAATCCATGATATGAAACATAATAAAATGACTTGGTTTGACAGTGTTCTTCCTTACTATACTTTAACAAAGCAGAAACAATACCTGTTGCATTGCACCACTATAAGCAGCTCGAGGCAAACAACGTGAACTTGCTTGGGTAAAGAACCAGAAAAAGGTGTTGGATCAGCAGAAGAAGAAATGGGACAATGATAAGAATTCTTAGCTCGGTAGCAAAAGAAACACAGAGACGATGAGTTGATAGACAAGAAGCAGAAGAAAGCTTTGGAGATGGAGGGAAACACTGTCAACAGTTTAAAATATTATTCATATTCATCCATAATGGTTATTGTCAATATGTGATAGCTAATTTCTGGACATCGGGGAACTAATAATATTAAAGTATACAATCGGAGCTGGTACTTAATGAAATTCAGCTGGTTCATTTAAAAACCTGAGTAAAGTTTGATTTGTAATTTGAAGCACATAATCCATTGACATATATGTTAAAGAATTTTCATATTCTTGTACAATTTGACCTAGAGTACGAAGAGAGCCGCATTGGGTTGAGGAGATTAATTTTGAAATCTGTTCCATATCAACTTAATAATTCACTAATTTATTTCACTCACATTGTTTTTCATTCACTCTATGCATGTTAGGTAAAATGGTTTTCAAAACCATTTTGATTATCGTTGAACCAGTGTGAAGTAAATGAGTTTCCAAATGAAGGTTCTGATACTCTTGTATTTTATTACATAGTGAAATAAATACTCTCAAACACACAACAAACATTAGTTCGTTGAAGACCAAATCTAATATTTGGGAGTCGGATCTCGCCAGATCCAAAAGCGAGCTCCTCATAGACTATGCCTTTTCTGGCAACACTAAGTCCTAATCTTGATTTCCTCATTGTGTAATCGTATGTCGGCTCGCCTAGTGTTCGCTTCCTTTCACAAATAACCTCGTCAGCTCTAAATAGACAAGCAATACAACGGAGCAATGCCGCGAAACACCGCTAGAAACGGTTTCTTTATACCTCCATATGGCTTATCAGTAAAGTCAGGCGAATGCGTTCTGTAATAATCCAACGCTCTGTCTGTGGGAAAAAATGGGAGAACAAATTTTGTTTTTCTTTTGTACAACCAAATTTAATAACGTACTTACCGAAAGACAATAAAAAGTTATAGACTGAACCCGGATATAAACCTGTGAAAGTTGGGGGTGTACGGAGCTGAATCAGTTGTCCAACCAAGGAAGGCCTCTCAGGAGGATTAAGGTGTGAGGGTGAATCAGTACGCGGCATTTTGTCAGGGGTCGATCCGGCTAAATTTCGAGAAAAGGGGGAAGATAAATCCAACAATTAAGCCTTAAGGTGCTCATCTTGCGCTAATCTTGATCGTGTTAAAATGGGGATCTTATTGACGGACTTTTCTTATTAGGTGAATACACATATAACTAGAATTAAAACTTAAATAGGTAAAACATATTAAACACAAAAATTAACCGTAACAATCATAAAGGGTGCTAGGGTAGGGAAAAATCAATTTGCCGTACTCTAATTTTTAAAACGCGTAGAAAAATTCAAAATTATCTAGCCTCTCCATTCAATTCTTACGAAGATGGAGAAAAAATCAATTATCCGGAGCTTCCACTGTGTTTCCTATTGTGGAGGTGCACTTACCTGATGCAAAACAAAACTCTACTCTAGAAGGGCAAATGCAGGGATGAATGTTTTCGGGGGTTACTTGCGTAGTTCGTGTAAACATTCAGGAGATTTGTAAACACTAGGAATAATAACACTCATTCGAAACAAGGGCATGTTCAACTGACCCAAGGATACAGAGGGTCTAACCAACGATGACTGACAAATAAAACTCAGTAGGATGTGCGTGAGTCAGATATAACCTAATCAAACCTAAACTTACACCTGGTTATTGCAGGATGGTGGGTGACGGGAATCAAACCCAGATGCTTCTCCTGATATTGCTGCTTAGTTTAATAGACCAGTAAACAAAGACCCAAATAAGTCGACTAACTTTAAAAAAAATCTAAAAAGCTGAATTTTCCAGGATTTGCTCTTCGTGTCAAATAGAATGAAACCTCAAAAGTTCCAAAATATCCCATGTGAGCTTCATCCTCAAAATGGCGGTCAAAGATTGCGCGGTTTTCTATTTCAGCCTGTATCTGGCAAACCAATAATGATATTTCAATTTTGAAAGCACCGTTTTACTCTACAATAGCTCTACTTTAATGTGGTGTATCGCACAGTTAAATAAAATAACACCCAAAACAGTTATTCATGATCAAAATTGATAATTCCGGAATTTCAGAAAGGCACTCTGTAGTAGTTTGCGCTCAAGCTCCTAAACCTTTAGGAAATCGTAAAAACATGTCCATATATTTTTATTGTGTGTTTCATAAGCTGCATTTAAAAACAAAAACATCATCAAAATCGGATGATAACTTTTCGAGATATTTACTCCGACGTGAGCCTAGCTGTTATCGGGGATTTAAAAAAAATGCCTTTCTGGTGGTTAAATATCAATATAGTTCGTCCGGTATTCGCTAGATGGCAGGGGTATCACTGACTAGTTTGTTGTACTTTACAAAGGAATTATGATCATATATGTGTACTAGTCATTTAAAAGTAATTATAATAAACCATTTATCCTTATTAAACTCGGGAGTGTAAAGTTAAGAAATACGAAGGAGTGAGTGTAAAGTTAAGAAATATGAAAAAAAGAAAAAGATAAAAAGTTTCATGGCGTCACTACAAGAGAGTACTGTTTATAATAGGCTAGTACGGTGGCTCAATTTGAAAATTATTGTATTGTATTGGTATGTGAACAAGTTGTTTCAGTGGAACGTGCAGGTGTGTTCAACTGTGAAGGTACGATGGCGGATAAACAAGTATGTATCATTTGTAGAACTTCACTTACTGTTGGAGATGTAGTTACAGTCAGTAGAGGCCTCCCAACTCTTGTAAAGGCAAGTGTACCTCGTGGAGACGGACTAGAGACTGGTTTCAAAAATGTTGTTAAACTGATTTTGCATGTCGAGTGTCGTAAGAACTACACGAGATCGTCAACTATAGTAAAATATAATCTTGAGAAATCGAAAGATGTGTGTGATGATTCTCCAAGTACATCAACATTATCGACCATATCCTCATTACCAGCATTCGATTTTAAAAGGAATTGTATATTTTGTAATAAGGAGGCGTCATTTAAAACTGAAACAAAACAAATCACAAAAGTATCGGAGATCAATCCACGAAGTAGCTATCTTAGAAATTAGATCAACAATAATCGCGCAAGCTAAAAGCCTTGCTGACGACTGGGGGGAAAGTGTGTTAGCTAAACTGAACAGTGTGGTAGACTTAGTTGCTGCTGAAGCCAAGTATCACAGGAATTGCTATGTAAAGCTTTTTGCCTCCTCAACAGAAGGAAAAGTAGGAAGACTTATGGAAAAGACAAAGCTAATGGCTTTTGAAAAACTGTGATTACATAGAGGACGATGATGAATGCCATATTCCGTTGAAGAACTAGATGGCAAATTGATATAATATGCTAATGGAGATCCTACCGTCTATTCAGCAAACCATATGAAAAACCTTCTTCGAAAGAGATTCGGTGAACGATTGATCGTTACGGGGATGTATTGGTTATGGGAGGGAATCCATTCTAACTTGCAAGGGAGCAAGTAAAAGACTGCTACATGATAGTTGGTATAAGAAAGGGGAAAAGAACGAGGAAAGTGAAAGAACTCGCATTGTATTAATGGCAGCGAAAATAATTAAATAAGATATTCAGTCAAAAGTCTATGATAATATGTCATATCCTTAAGCAGAACAACTCTTTGAGGAGCACAATGATCTCATCCCACCATCACTAAAGCTTATGGTCCAAGAAGTGAAATCACCAAAGAAAAGTGATCTTAAGACAGCCCGAAAACAGAGCATAATATGTAATTTTATTATTTTGTTGTGCAGACCCAGGACTTTTATATCTCCCATTCAGCTTGCTATAGGAATATACTACCTGCGTCATTTTGGTTCTCAGCAGCTAATTGATATCCTTCATAGTCTTGGAATTTGTGCAAGCTATAGTGAGATTCGACGATACGAATTCTCAAGTATATCATATTGTGCTCCACAACCGATATTGCATTTTGTTCAATGGTTCTTTGATAACGCTGACGTCAATACGAGAACCTTAGATGGTCATGCAACTTTCCATAGCATGAGGGGTATCAGAACAAGTAAACCTCCTGAAGAAAGAGCCACAGATTCTCGTGTTCCCCGTCTCAAGACTCCCACGTCAAAAGCAGTGTCATCAGTTGCCAGAAGAGAGATAGCAACCTACAAGAAAAGAACAAATATCGGTTTATCACAAATAGAAATAAAAATAATTTATTTTGCAGATGAGGTTATTCCGAAAGTAAAGCAAGCTGAGTGGGCGAGCAACATATGGGTAAGCACGCATTTGGTAAAAGAATCACCTAAACCATCATGGAAGGGTCTCTACAAGAATGAAACTACTTGTTGTGACACAAGCAGTGTATTTCCAGTCCCTTTCTTTAATAATGCCGCATAAGATATTAACACAATTTATTCCACTCTACTCTATGCCTCAAATGAATGTGAGAAACTAGGACAGAAAACCTGCATTGTCGCTTTCGATCAACCACTATATTGGAAAGCAGTAGAAATGTTTCTGCAGCGAACGACGACAATGCATTATCAAATGTTGTGGTGCGGTTAGAAGGATTCCACCTGCTTATGTTTTTTTTTCTTTTTTTTTAGGAATAATAGGTCACATCATGTCAGGTAGTGGTCTGGAAGAACTTTGGGGCTTGTTATATGCCCAAAATACTGTCGTGAAAATGATGAGTGGCCATGCTTTCTTACGATTGTTGAGAGCACACTTTTTGACACTCATAGCGCTCCACATTCAGTTGGAGTAACATTCGAAGCAACTAGACGGGACCACGGAAGGTAAGATCCAAGATGCTATAGATGAAGTGCTCTCCGGAACAATGATTCTCAAGGAGTTGGAAGACAATGAAGATATTCAAGCTTTGGTTGTTGCTCTGTCTGAAATAATCAAGACAGAAGGATGTTCCCGTACTTCAAACTCTGGTTGCAATACATTCAAGAAGTCAGCCTTGTACTATTATACATCCAAGCAGATCGCACTGGAGATTGGGAGTTGCATTTGTATGCAATCAAATCAATGCTGCCGTACTTCCATGCAGCTGGCCATCACTTTTATGCTAAATGTGCTCATCTATATGTTCAGCAGATGGAAGATTGAAGAAGAAAATGAATCCTAAGGAGTACAAGAAATTCACAGAACAAGGATATTTCACTATTCGCAGAAAAAATAGGTATTGGAGTGGGGTTGTATCAGATATGGTAATTGAGCAAACTTTAATGAAATCAATGAAAGTTTCTGGAGGTTTAACTCAAGGCCGAGGAATAACAAACTCAACATTAGCTAGATGGATTCTCTCGTTTCCCATCACCATGAAAGTCACTGAAGCATTAGAAAACTTTTGCCATAAACATTTTGTGTCTTCAGAAATGTGGAGCTCAGACCCTCCCGCCAGACACGAGATAATCAGGATCCAAAGAAGATTTCTGAGTGGTTATCTCTTCATGATCCCTTTGCTAACTCAGCACCATTCTTGAACATTGCAAGTGGTTTAATTGCTGACACTCACACAAACTGTGATCAAGCAAAGAAGATTGGTGAAGGGTCATTAAGCAAGATGATTGGTGGTTACTTTGGAACTGTAAAACTGGAAAGGAAGAAAAGTCTTCCTTTCAATCTTCCATTCCTATATCTGCTACAAACAATACCATCAAAATTCGAGAGCAAAGTGTGTTTATCAATCCGTTGCACCTCTTCACAAGAATTGCAGCAGTGCTCAAGTCGAGTGAGAATCTTCGCGAGTATCAAATATGAATTAACAGCGATGCCTCCGTCCCTATTTGATGAGGTCTCAATGAGAAAGAATGCCAAGTCCTCTATTTCGGCTGTACTCGAAATTATTGAGCCTTGCGTAAGATCCCCGCAAAAGTTTGTGTCTGTTGTAGATGGAGGATATCTCCTTCATGCTATGGTTGGACCAAATCGGACACCTACGATGTGATATGTCAAAAGTATGTATACTTTGTACAACGACGGTTCACTCCATGCGGTGCAGTAGTGTTTGATAGCTATACTTCTAAAACCTGTACTAAGAATATTAAGAGACAGAAGAGAACATTGTCGAAAATCCCTGCAACTATCACCTTTCACGAAAATATGTAGGCAATAACAGGTCAATCTAAGTTTTAGGGAACTCTGAAAATAAGGCACGACTGATTAACATGCTGAAGTAATATTTTAGTAAGAGTTTGATAACAGTGTACCAAGCAGATGGAGATGCTGACACTCTAATTTGAAAAACTGCAACAGATTTGAGTCAAAATAATAGTTATGTTGCAGTTGTAGGAACAGATTCAGATTTGCTAGCCATTTTAATCGCTCGTGGACTTCCTGGAACGTTATTGTTTTTTGTGAAGCCGAAAACGGGCAACATTGAAGAGAAATGCTACCACATTGGCAAAATACAAAACATTCTTGGACCACTGAAAGATTGCTTCCTCTTTCTTCATTCGGCCACTGGGTGTGACACTATATCAGCGATCTTCAGAAAAGCAAGGAAAGCAGCCTTTAAGCTACTTCAAAAGGATAGTATGATCCGATCTTCTGGTTTGGCCTTCAATGAAACCAACCTTACACCACAGAGTGTTACTGAAATTGGAGAACTTTTCCTGCTACGACATTATGGAGGGGCAAAGCATCCTCACTGGACACTCTCAGATATAACATGTACAACAGAGAAGTAGGGAGAAGATTTCTTATAATTTTCAACTAGCGACATTACCACCAACCAGTAAAGCTGCCTCTAAACATTCCCTTCGGGTTTATCTGCAAGTGCAACAGTGGTTGGGAAACAACATAACTATTAACAATTCAATATAACAATTTACTTTTAGAAGTGTATTCCAGACTTCAAAAATTTACTATTATAGGGGGAAACGTACGCGGTCGGTGATAAAGATGAAGTTATAGGATTTTTTACTTATCTACATTTATGATCAAACTGTTTATTGAAGCCCACTTTATTAATCTTGCAATCATTGATTTTAAGTTACCTTCTGCTTGCTGATAAGTGTTTCCAGTTACTAAAATATTTACATCATCCGCGTACAAAAGCACATTTTCTGAGTATATGAACTGAGACAAAACATTTGTTCTCAAAATAAAATAATATAGGTCCTAATGTAGAGCCCTGAAGAACACCCTAGTAATTTCAGCCACTGAGAAATGGAACGCAATGCTTCTTTCATGAAGTCTTAGAGATCTGTACTTTTCGCTTTCGATTACTCAGGTTCGATAAAAACCAAACGCGTGATACACCTCTAATAACATACTGATATAGTTTCGTTAATGAAAGCAAGTGATGCACGTTTAAAAATTCCTTAGGAAAATCTATAAATATACAGTACCTATATTGACTCTTATTTAAGGTATCTGAAACTTTTTATAAAGTAAAACAGTACAGTATCGTGTCACAATCTTAGATTTGAGATGTTTGGCTAATAATAGTTAAGTAAACAAATAAACAACTACCCGAGCGCCACCTTCGTTGCCGAAGGAAATAATATTATAAATTAGGTACCAAAAAGAAATTTTCTTAACTTTCAATAAAATGCCAAACTATTCACCATGACATAAATCAGAGCTTACACTCTCGGAACCTTTCGGAACAGTTTATTAGTCGAGAAAAACACAGGTAATTCGATTTGTCAGAGTTTACTTTTATTTTCCTTCTATTATTTAATTTGTTAAGTGGCTCATTAAGTTTTCTGACTAGATATCCCCCCCCCCCCAAGATATATCTTTAGATATTTGACAGATTTATCTAATTGACTTAGTGGAGAAATTTTATATGCAACAACTCACACATCAACTCAGAATAATTAATTTGTTAAACTACTGTTTAATATCAAACGAGACAATATACAGGCTGCGTAATAACTGACTTCACCAGCTCACAACCTACAATCCTGCTGTAAAGGTCAAATGCTTAATATTCTGGAAAAATTAAACGCCAGGTGTATAACCTTAAATCCGCTGTTTGCCCATAGATGGCGTTCGTGAGCGTATGAAGCTACCATGGGCACGCCAAACCTATTGTGTGGATGAGTTGGACCTCTGGCAACACGAATCGGTGCACATAATCAGCAAGTGCAGACAACAACACACAGTGTGCCGTTGGTAAGCATGGCTAGTTTTGTGCCAGAAAAAGAGCATATGCCGGAAGCTCTGCTTTTCTGCTTCCATTTGAAGAAATCGGCTGCCGACGCGCATCGAATGCTTGTGTCTATGATGACAGTCCTTTATCTGAAACAACGTGCCGGAATTGGTTTCGTCAGTTCAAAGACGGCAATCTTGACATGAGTGACAAGAAGAGTCAAAATCGGCCCAGGAAGTTTGAGGACCATCAATTGCAGGCGCTGTTGGACAAGGACGATACCCAATCGCAACAAATGCTTGCCGAGCAATTGGGCGTTACTCAATCAGCCATTTCCATGCGTCTATGTGCCATGGGAAAGGTTCAGAAGATCGGAAAATGGGTGCCGCATGAATTGACCGATCGGCAGCTGGAGAAACGCCAACACACATGCAAAATGTTGCTCGCCAGACAAAGAAGAAAGTCGTTCCCGCATCGGATTGTGACGGGCTATGAAAAGTGGATATATTTCGCGAATCCGAAACGCCATAAATCGTGGGTTGATCCCGGCCAGCCATCAACATCTTCCTCGAGACCAAATCGCTTCGGACGGAAGACGATGCTGTGTGTTTGGTGGGATCAACAGGGTGTCGTCTACTTTGAGCTGTTCAAACTTTCAATGCCCACCGGGTCAAACTTTCAATGCCCACCGCTACCACCAACAACTTATCAACGTGCACCGTGCTCTGCGTGAAAAAAGGCCGGAGTATCAACAAAGACATGACAAGCTGATATTCCTCCACGACAACGCCCCATCGCACACGTCAAAAGTGATCCAAAACTACTTGGAGACACTTAAGTGGGAGGTGCTACCCCATCCCGCTTATTCACCAGACCTGGTCCCTACAGAATACCATCTGTTTGCGTCGATGGGCCAGCAGCACTTCGATTCGTACGCAGACGTCCGAAAATGGCTTGATGTGTGGTTTGCCTGTATCAATATATATTAAAATTGTCTCAATCGGCGAGTTTACCCGAAATCTGAATTACATTGATATCAACCGATGCAAATCAACATCAAACACAAAGCTGATAATCCCGCATGGCAGCTTCAAGACTCACTGTTACCAGCTATTTACTATTAATTTGCCAGTGACGGAGCCAATCCGCTTAACTCTCAGCAAAGCCTGGTCTTTAGCGAGTTCCCTATAGCAAGATTTACCAGTGGTGGCTTACCACTCTACTCTCTGATGATCCTGCATTTGCGTTAATATTATTGGGTATCATTATTCGAAACTTCTTCTGGCCAGTGGTTAGCTGATATCAATTATAAGACAAAATTAACATAAAAGTTAAAAGAAAAGCAATGGAGTAAAATTAATAGTTGATCTCCTACTTATAAAAGTATTTAAGACGCCTCCGTAAGGGACTTTTCTCACCCCTCCTTCCTTCCTAGTGCTGTTACCGCCCATACAATTCATTTTCTCTTATCTTATCCTTCCTTCCTAAATTCTCCGTTGAGTTGCAGCTATGTTCGATGTCAGATAATGGGCCAAGTTTATACACATTACGATTTCATTACGATAATATAAGTAGATAGTTCGCAATCTATTCGCTCAACAACAAGTAACAGACAGTAATATCGAAACGAAGAAAGACGATACCATTAACTTACCCAAAAGCGCACCGATTACCGATATTAGAATAGAAAGAAAAATGTTGATATAAATTACAGTATATTCAATCGATTTACAAAGATATGTACGTATCTCGTACGCCTGGAACTTATACAACCATAAGCTTCACAAAAATATTGGTGGTTGTATAACTACGCAGGAACTTGAACTCTTTCTCCTTTTGTATTGCTGTTGCAAGCCTCACGCGAAACGATGGACAATAAGGTAATAAAACCTTTACCTCATCAATAATAACTTCAAAAGGGCAATAGCGGTTTTGAAAGAAAATCTTCAATAGGATGTATATATTATACTTGATTAATAGCAGTTAGATAAAAACACAAAAATCGTACTATTTACATTTTAACAATCTCTGAAAGAGTTAACATAAATTCTCTCTGTTAAAAATATTTCTTTTTGAGAGCTTTAACTTCACGTTTCATAGTTACAACTTAGAATAACTAAAATGGTGTTTCTACTTTGGCTGACTGACCTTACTGATTATGTCGACTTTTATGATAGCTTACTTCTTAGAAATCGCTAGCATGAACATTTTATTTATTTATTTTAAAAGAATTGATAAAACATGCTGG
>JAGDQP010054067.1:0-13417 GCA_022664845.1 Lepisma saccharinum
CCAACGTGGATCTATTTCTTCTAAATCCACATTGGTGATCTCCAATTATTTCATCTACGTATACATTTAGGCGTGTTAACAGAATATTACTTAATACCTTGTAACAAGTTGGAAGTAGGAAGTACAAATAGTCCGACCTACAAATAAAAAGTAGAACTCTTTGTTTTTGTTTTTTTTAATCATCTTATTTAGGTCTAAATTGGTGTTGAATTATAGAATATATCCAGTGTGGTATTTATAGATTTTTAAGTGTGTTTGCGTGTGTGTAGAGGGAGAGACTATTAATGCCGTTTTATGTAGTGTAAAATCCAATCAAGTCATTTTATCCAGTATCCAGTGTAAATCTGGCAGTTAACTATAAGTTTTCCTCTGTAAATACCCTAAATTCCATGCACTGATGAAAAATATTAAAACGTTCACTTTTTTGCTTCAACTAATTATAGTTTTCTTACACTGAAAAAAGGTTTCAAAATGTTTTTGTTTTTTCCTCCTGCAGTCCCCGAAACCGTTTCCAGAGGTTCATGAAGCAACACGACCAAAAGCAAGGACCAGAAAGGAAATTACCGGACTATCGATAGTTTTTCAGCACTTTCGGCTGATTATTCGATAGTAAAATTCGTTCGATATTGATGATCAGGAACTGGCATCAAAGAAACAATAACGTGTCCAGAATAATATTAGTTTCGTTCGACAAATTATTTTCGAGCTTTGGGAGTGCAAAGTTGCAAACTTCAAACAAATCGGCAATGCAAATGTCAGGGACGTTTACTGTTTACCCTAGCCCGCTAATTACTTACTTGAGGACCAAATTTTAAAATACTCAGTTTTGGTCTCTACAGAAATTTTATCAGTACTCTGGTCTCTGCCATGGAAAGTAGAACTTATTAGGTATGCCATTCGTGGATGAGTAACCGATGGCGCCATCTATGGAGAGTTTTGTCATGACGTCACTATAGGGACCCAACAAATTCGTCTGCTAGCGCGCGTGTTTCTAGCATAGCTTAGTAAGTAAAGTATTAGTTTTTTAGTTGTTGTGCTCCATTCGTGTTCAGATAGTTAAAGTAGTTTTGAAGGGATATACAATAACTGATATTTTCTTTGTGATCTCTGTTTTATTTAAACAATACGTAATCATAAAAACTGTGCTGTTTCAACGTGTTTCAACATAAAAACAGGCTCGTTGCCAACCAAACTGCACGTGGAGGGGAAGCTACTAAAATATTGTTGGGGGCATGGGTTATGATATATTTTACGTCAGGGATTGCGCCAAGATTATTTTCAGTTTAGAGGGGGCTGTAAAATCAAAATTGCGAGGATCTAAGTGGAGTTTTACACGGTTTCTATCGATTTTTTATCTCAAGATCTCTCAGTTTTGGGGATGACACCCCCCCACAGGAATCCCTGTTTTATCGCTTTTTAAACACACAAAATTAGATTTTAAGGTGTAGTGGAACCAAGAAAATTTTCCGTGGGGAGGATCTCTTCCGCATGGCTGCGGGCCTGTATACTTGTAGGTTAATTTGTAATATGATAGCGCTCAAGTATTACGTAAGTTCATTTTAATCATTTATAACACCATTACCCCTGTTATGAGCAAAAATAAGGAGATAGCATTTATGAAAGACATGTAAAATTTCATATCGTTATTGGCCTTGGTTGCGTTGCAAGAAAAATACTTAAGTGTTAATCTGACTTAAGTCAGACCATCGAGCTTTACATAATACTGGAGTGTCTACTTAGATCAATAGCGGGATGCACAGCGACAAGAAACGTATAAAGTGTAAATATTTGCTCTGGCGTCTATCTTTCGACACTAAGTAGTCACTCCAGTATTATGTAGAGCTCGATGGTCTGATTTAAGTCAGATTTTACACTTAAGAATTTTCTTGCAACCTACCCCTGAGCCTCAGATGCCTAAAGGCTTAAAAATAAATTCAATTCAATTCTTATCGTTATTTTGAAGTCCAAAAGAAGTTTCAATCTTTAAATCTACACTTATATAATTATAAGTGAATCTTAAAATACTGTTCTGATCCTCCTCCCTCGAAGGTCCTGGGTTCGAGTGCCGGTAGGGGCATGGGTGTGGATTTTAACAGCTAAAGGCGAATCGTGAGGGGCCGAAGTCCAAAGTTACTAGACTGGCCCATATAAAAATAAAGTTTACCAAAGTTTTTCTGATCCTCCTACCCTATTGTCAGAAAATATAAACAAAACTTGAACCTACTTGAAAGTTTACGTAATATTTAAATGACGCCTTTGCTTATGTGTTTATTCGCGCGTGTGTGTATGAGAGAGAGAGAGAGAGAGAAATTTAAAAAATAGCGTGTACATTAATCGCAAACTTAATAACCTAGGTCACCAATATTGGAAGAAAGGAAGTACAGACTATCACCATTATCCTATCTATCTCTCTATTGCAATGTAATATCTCTAACGTTGATATTAAGGTTCTAAAATCTATTTTGTTAGAGTCCCATGAGATTTCCTTTAAAATAAAGTTAACAGAGAAATATATGTCTTACTATTTAGAATACGTCCTTTATTTTATGCAATTTAATAGTCTACACTCATTATTGGAACCATGAAAGTTTAAAGAAAGTATTTTTTTTTTTCATAAATAATAATTGTGAGGTGCAAAATTTCTTTTATATCCATCGTTAGTATGAACTTCCCTACACTCTCGCTACAAGCACACTCTCATTGGTCCGTATAGTGACGTCACGCGCCGTCCAACCAATGGCTACTGTTTTCCTGAAATCTCGCTCTGGGTCTCTGCCATCGTGCGTTGAACCAAAAAAATAATTAGAGCAACCTGTTCTACTTACCTGAATATACGTGAAAATCGCTGTTTATTAAAACTAGTGTCTAAAACAAAGGAGTATATCTCAACATGTTTACAAACTCTTTAATCAAATATTGTGTATTTACATCCGTTCTCTCTGCCATTTGTTCTTTTTGATGCTGAAGCATGAACCTCCGAAGACGTAGAAAGTTATTGTTATTGTCACCTATACGGCAACTTGCAACTACAGTTCTCGCAAAATGCTTCCATTTTTTGTTGGAGGGATTTCTGTAGTTGCAGCGGAGGAGCAACGTATTTTTAAGTGAATACGTTGGCTTCAAATACGCTGTTCCTGGAACATCTATAAGTTACGGATTAGCTTCGAGACTTATGTAAATGTATTCCTATTAGCATAATCAGGGACGAAGTCTTGGTTCATCAGGAAGGGGATAGTCTTCGCCACATAAGCCTATTGAGTTATGAAATTTAATTTTAAAAATAAGAATAACGTTAAAAGCAAATTGCATGCATTGATATTTATTCTAAACTATCTAGAAAACATTTGCAAAATTCATATACATGACCTGTGTTAAACTATGAAGTTTCATAGTTACTACAGTTGCAAAGAAACGGAAAAATTGCACCCTAAAAAGAACTAAACATTTTTTTTTTAGTTTTCGTGCTAATTTGCAAAAAAAAACCTGTGGCACCTAACATTACTTCATTAATCGGGAATAGTTTCAATGTTAGTTTTCATAACAAATATATATTTAGAATATTAATATCCCTATTGTAACTCCCTGCAAAAAAATAGTTCCATTATTATTTATTTAAGTATTCCTGCCCGCAGCCAACGTTATATCATGCAATGGGAGAATGTGATGCGGCGGAAAATTAATGTTCCTTGTTGCATCCAAATAATGTCCATAATCGTAATTTTATAATATTTTTTTTAATAGAAACCAAGTATAGACGTGCCTTGTTGTTTTATGTAGGTAAATATATTTTCATAAATATGATAAACTATTTAAGCAACTGAATGGTGAAGAAGGGGAACTAATCTGTAGACAACTAATTTGCAAAGTTGTATATTGCATCATATTTCAAGAAAATTGTTTCACATTGAAATATACTACGCTTCCTGAGTACTTTTAGAGCTATTTATACGTATGTAGAAAACCCATAAGAATGTGACCTCAAATACATTTCAAAGAACTGGAAATAGAACACTTTTTATATTAACATGACATCATTAGAGCAATTGTTTTTGCTACTCTGAACATAATACATTTTATTATAAATTATGATGTTTTTCTGAGAGTAGTTCTGGAAAGTTATATATTACTCTATTGCTTGTAAGATAATTAATAAACGCTCGAAAAGTTTAATTGAGAGTATTATGATAAAAAAAACATTTTTTATATATGGAACAACATTTAATTTTCTGTATTTTGTCATTCTATGCATACCACCAGTATTCACAAAGAATGTGTTATATATGACAACACTTTATCGTTTTGCAATCAAAAGATCATTGGCATATATTCAACTAAATTTTCGCTAACTCTTACAATGTCACGGTCATGTTAAAAGAAAAAAAAAACATAAGGAGTGAGTCCCACCAATCTTGGCTAATATTTTACCAAATCATCAAGAAGTTATAAGAGCTTTGACATATATTACATTTGTTAAGTAACTAAAGTTGGTGAAACCTAGAAAATATTTTCGAATTTGTGAATATTCGAGACAAAGAAAAAAAATATAATAAAACCAGTGTTTTTGCTTCATGGAAAAAAAATGTCGATCTTTTTTTAAATTTCCGTTTTCTTCCGGTCTGTTCACAAAAACTTTAACAACCAAGTAAATTATGTTAACCCCATTGTTACCTACACTCTAAAATTGCCTATAAATACAAGAGATCAGTCCACATCCTTAAGAAAAGTCCATACAAAAAAAAAAGGAGGCCCAAAGAGACATACATAGTACTCTTGACATGCTTTGTCACGTTGACAATACTGAAACGTGCAGATCGAATTATATACATACTGTATATATTCACACAATTCCATAATACCTGTTACTATGGGGACGATTGCCAGTCACAAGTGTGTGGGGGCAAGTTAGCCTTTGAATGTTTGTATCAATGTAAAATATGTATGCTATTCTAGTGGAATTTTCAAAAGTGAGATTGCATAAATAACAGGATTTTCTTGTACAACATTTATAATAAATGGGGTCCGATAATTATTTAATTAAGATTCTTTGTATTCATATGTGGGCGAATTGAGTGGTTGTGATCAGTTTTGAGCTGTTCGTTCTCACATTACTTTTTACATATGTTGGCACAGTTTAGGGCAAAACTGGGTATGAAGCACCAATGTATTATGGAATCGGCATAAAATTCCGGATAGAAAGTTAATTGCGTGGATGTGAATGCAACATGCATGTTATTCACATGCAAACATCCTTCATACAATACCTCAAAGTTAAAAATATTTTTGTCTTTCTATACTAAGATGAAAAAATAAAAATGAGCAGTGGTGCTTTTTACTTTTTCTCTGGGGTATTAAGCACACAATTGAAAAGTGCATGTCTTAAGGCTCCTCGCTACTAATATCCCCACTTTTTAACATTTTTGAAAATATTTCAAAATCTAATAGCATTATCAAAATTTTAAGATACATCTCTAGTACTTACAAATTACTATGAAATACAATGGACAGCGATCTCGAGATCTTGTCCATTGATGAGTGATTCGTTGTCAAAGATTATGACGTCATTATTTAATTAACAACATACCACTCATCAATAGACAAGATCTCGAGATCGCTGTCCATTGTATTTCATGGTAATATGTAAGTACTAGAGATGTATCTTCTTAAAATTTTGATAATGCTATTAGATTTTAAAATATTTTCAAAAATGTTAAAAAGTGGGGATATTAGTAGCGAGGAGCCTTAACAAGCACAATATCATTAGGATATGAAGGCAAATTGATTTATAATTCTATACCTCTACACAGTTTCGTATGTAGGATGTTGGACCACACAATAGAACGAAATAAAATACAGACATACATAAGGACAAAAAATTCACATTAAAGATCTTGAAGTGGCACGGACTCAGACCAGGATAGGGTGTAGTTCATGATGTTGAAAGGTAGTTGGCGAGTGCCTAGCTTGTAGGTTCAATTCCGATATTTGCCTGGTGTGATAGGGAAAATCCCTGGAGAAACGTGTGAGGGTGGGTTGCCACTGGCACTTCATAAATTTCACTCTCTCTGGTATCCACAATTCCTTCTGGCCTAGTTTTTCTCACAATGATTTGACTGATGCTAAATAAATGGATCATCATGCCTTAATATCGCATTGCACATCACATTCCTTTTAAGCACGGAATCCTCTTTGAGAATATAAAGAAAACTCTACGCCTATGAGGAGACAATTTGCCTCATCTGCATTATGTTTCTATGTACACCTAATTTATTGGAATATATCACATATTTATACTGCAATCACTATTTAAATAAAAAGAGAAGTATGGTGCTTAATCGCCCAGATATGGCGGTGCTAATTATCCCAGACCATACATATGCGATCTTTTTGATCCTGTCTCATTGTTAACAAACTTTAGATCTTGTGCAGTTCATTAAATTGCCAGTAGGTTTTGTAGTTCACATTAATATAAATTATTCTTATCTCCTTTTAATATTAACTTTATCAGCTTCATTTATTTCCAAGTTGTGCTTTAGCTGAAGGAATCTGATGTACCCAGTTTTTGTAACAGCATACACACCTTATGCTCTTTTCAGGTCCAAACAGGCAATACGTGTTTCTTCTACATGTTATGTATGCTTTATTGGAAACACCTATCAATCTTGACATGTACCTTCAATTGTATCAGCTTTCTAAGAAAAAACAAATTCTGGTGTTTATTACCGCGTTTTGCCCTATACGTAAATACACATTTTAGTGTATCTTCTCCCAGCATAAATATTTTGCCAGTTCTTTAACAAATTAATTTCGTGTATAATGATTTTAAGTAAAAATATTATTTTAATGTAATACTGACTGAATTTCATGTTTTCCGTAATTTCTTGTATTTTGTATGTTTAAACTTTAATATACATTTTAAAATTGCTATTGCAATTTTAATATATACAAATAAATTGTCGTTATTGCATTTTTAAAACGAATTATTTATCGTAGTTCAAATTTGTGGTGATAACATCGTGGAATGCAAAAATAAGTTTCTCGCGTTATAAAACTTTCTTACCTGACAATCCAAATTCCTTTGTATTTGAAAGTCAGAAAATGCAAAGTGCTCTACACTGTAATGTCAAGAAGAAGTGCTCGCCTTGTAATTGGAATGACTCGGGTTCGATGCCGGTGTAAAATGGTTAATAACCCTTGTAAAATGGCTGAAATTGGGTTATACCTGGAAATCTTTACATTAGTTCATTCTTGTTTCAGTTTTTCATGTAACGTATATGCAAACACTATAAAACATTATTTCCAATATATTTCAAAACTACCAAATTCGATGTAGGTGCTACTTTCTGTTTTTCTCATCAAAGAGCATATGAATATAAACAATTAATAGCACTGTCTTTAATATAACACTAATTGTAATACGTAGTGTATTATTTTGTGTAATTAACAGGTTTTAAATGTAGATTGTCGCTTTTTGTTCATATTAAACACACATTTTTTTTATATTACAATTCTGAACACATAATTATGATAAAAATTAAGCACATGAGTATCCGCATGTTAATTTTGATTTTTATTATACGTTATTTTCAAATAAACAGCATTATTAACTTAAAGTAACCACAGTACTAGCATTTCATTTATAGAAAAGACGATGCTGTCAGAAGAAATTAATTTAGTTGTCCATGGACAGCTGTTTATAATTATACATTTAACAAGAAACGGGGATACCTGAAAATATTAAACATATTTCAAAATATATAAATTTATAAATAGACAAGTTCATGTTTTAATATACTGTAGAATCTCATTGAAGACAATACTAAACAATTTACTTCCTTATACAAATGACCTCTATAATATAGTAATATGTTATGCCAGTCACTGCAGCGACCGAAACTCGAATCCGGTCCCCCAGTTATATGCCAGGTGACCAATGTCCTTTCAATATCTATGTTATCCTCCCAATGACCCTGTATATTTGATATTCCTATGACCTCTGCTGAATCATTCAACCATTACTGATTATATACAATCCGTCTCTCTCTCTCTCTCTCTGTGAAGATTTTAATTGAGGAATCATCCTGGAATTCCAGGCCAAAGGAATATCTAATATATAAGAGAAATCACTTGTTCCGGCGACAGTTCCAGTGGCAGATAACCGCTGGCATGCAACGTGCAACTGAAGGACCCGGCTTCGATTCCCGGTCGCTTCATTCGCTTACTTTTCTTTCTGCATTTCTATTAATCAATAGTTTGTTTTACAAAATTTGTATTGATACAGAATGTGAATGCTCAGCTTATAGTATGCCTGGCCGACTCCTCGTCACATTCTTTTTCCCTACCCTATCCCGGACTAAGCCAAAGATGCCTGAAGGCCACAAATAACAATTCACATTCAACAAATGCCAGTAGCAAATATCAACTTTCTGACTTACTAACTTTACTTTGTGACAGTTCTCAACTTGTAGAATTATGCAATTACTGGAACTGAACAAGCGTGAAAAGATTATTTTTGTAACATCTCATAATCACCGATACAAAAAAATGACATGAGCTCTAAATAACTTTAATATTTTTTGCTGCTATGGTCAGTACGTGCCAAATTACTCGAGAATCAGGGAGCAAGTCCTTCTTTCCCTTTTACGCTAGTCAATGCGCAACTCCTGTATCATATTGCCATTAGTCGAATGGTCGGGAAAAGGGGGGCAACTGCCCCCCCCCCCCTAATCGCCGCCCATTCCTGTTTTATTTTAGAGTAGTTGAAATCCTCACACAATTAATGTAACATTTGGAATTGTTATAGAAATATGTCTGATTTGTTTTTTTTTTAATTCTGAAAACAAACTGGACAAAATTCCCGTTTAGTTACCTTTCTCGGGATGTAAACTGAAAATTTTGTCTTCCTTACGGTATTTCTTTATTTGAATTATGTATATGGTATTTAAGGATCTAAGGTTCCGTACGGGATAGAGGAGAGGAAAGGGTGCAGAGAGGAGTCGGCCAGGAGCTAAGTTGACGGTACTATCTCGGCACTTGCTTGGTGGAACTAAGGACAAACCCAAAAATGCTTAGTCAGGCAAATATTTTATAGTGTCCCGGAAAATTTGATGTCAAGTTACTCGGGACATTTGAAAGTGTCATGACGCCGTTAAATTCGTTACACAAACGACGACATTCGGGCACTTTCCAGCACAAACGATTGCCATTTTTTAAAACTTGTAGCATCCAAAAGTGTCCCAGCCAACTTTACGCAACATCATTTTAAACGTTGTCTTACGACCGTCTTTACTATTAAGATCGGCGTGTCACGAACTTGCATTCTGGTACAGATTAAGTGAGGACAAAATTATCGAACATTTTAAATTTATTTGCCCAGGGGTACGAAGGGAAATTTATTTGCCTGTATATACAATAATTTGTAATCATTTTTAAAATGTGAAACGATTTACAATATAAACTTCGCAAGGATTTATTTAGTTTGCTTTTTGAACTGCTAATTTGTATTTGTCTTTGATCCGTTCTTATTTTTCCCCAGGATTTCCGCCAGGATTTTCAGTTTGGGGGGTGTAAAGCCAAAATTAGGAGGGTGTAAGTGGAATTTTGCACAATTTCTATCGATTTTTCAGCACAAAACTTTAAAAAATGGGGGGTTGTCAAGAAATTGGGGGTTAACACCCTCCTGTGTGTGGGGTAGTATTTTTAAAAACCGGAAAAATTGAACGCCGCAAAAAAAAGCAGTTACTGTTTGTTAAAAACAGGTGTACTGCTTTCAAAATTTTGAAGCATTATGTAAGCTTTCTATCTCTGAGCCAAAGATGCTTAAAGCCCAAAAGTGAACATAACTTTTCTCTCATGTCCAAGGGTGCTAATGTGATATAATGCATTCCTAATGTTAATTGAAAGTTTTTGTACGTTTTTTAATGTAAGAAGATTTATTTTTTCTAAACCTAAACAACAAATGGATTCTGTGTTAAATAGTGAATATTGGCAATGAAAATGCAAAAAAAAAAAAAACGATTTTTCGAAAATAAAACCACGGTTGTTTTCGCCTCGGGGAAGAAAAAACAATTCGCTTTTTTTTTTTAAAAAAAATTCCGGTTTTTTTTTCTCGGCCTTTAAAACTTTATGGGAGGTCTGACGGAATCATTGTTTCTCCCTTCTCAGTGCATTTCTTTTTTTTATTATTATTTGATTTCACTAAACATAAGAACTAACCCACCTTCGCACCTCCCGCTTGCAAAACTACTACGCACGTTAGTGGGAATAGATCAGGGACATGTTTCGATATATTCCTGGTAAATGAATATTTTTTGAGAATAAATTTATCATATTTTACCTGATATTGCCAAGTTTTATCATTGAATAGGAAACAGTAGGATCATTTCAAAATCAATTCCTTATTAACACAAAATCAAGAACAATGAAACTATAAAAAAATTAAATATTTTTTTTCATTGAGTGTGTCGCCCCGTCTGGATTCGCCACTGCTCCAACATTTTAACATTTACTACTGTCCTGCTTTCCACTTGAATTGGCCGGTACCGTGGCAATTTTCGCTAGAACAATTTTTAACTTTTCCTATGTACAGGCCAATGACAGGCATTGCAATGTAGTAATCTTGCAAGCAATAATAATACCTGTCATTCTTTTGGAAATAAACCGACAAATGGGTAAGTAATTTTTTTCTTAGCTGGACTGATAAATCACTAATGATGAGACATTTGATTGTGTTTCCTTGCTTAATAACAAAACAGTTTGGTAACAACATCGCAAAATACTTTATACTGTAGTATGACGAGTTATAGGTATGAAATAGTACAGAGAATACATGGCTTGTTCATGTACAGTGCAAAGTACAACGCATATCTCAGCCAGTACGCGATATTACGTTATAGTGAATACATTTATGATTCACTGCTAATGTTGCAAATATCAAGCCTGCTATACAAAACTTACTCAAAACGGTACCAAAGCGCCTTTGTACAAGGGGTTAAACAGGTCTTTTAGGTGAGAAATATAAAGTTATTACGAAGCGAGAAGTGGAATACCTTATATATAGGGTACAAGGGCACTTTACTAATAGCAGTGTCTTGTAGAGTGCGTCTCGTTAAATATAAAATGCATAGTTGTGTTTTCCAGTAAAGATGTACGACCATTAGCAAAATTCATGAAAAAAAGATTCGAAATGCATTAGACATGAAATACTACCGTAAGATATCTAATTAATAAAGTTAAAATGTTCATATTATTTGAATAATTTGGGATTCGAATAACAGTAAAGTTAGCAGCTATTTCGAATAACAGCTATTTCATTTAGCAGCAATACAATCTAAAGTACAAGGGTGCACCATTGTTTACCTGCAGCTGGTAATATTTCTAACAATTTTGTTATCGGTGCTTCTTTAGTTTCTTTTCAATGTTTAATGATTCGAGATGTATACATATAATCTAATTATGAAAATTTAAATCAAAGAAAGCGTTCAGGAGTCTCCAGTACTGAAAATTGATTATTCTTACTCGGGGATTGAACAGCGGAAAAAAATAGGTAAAAACTTTTGTGCTACGGTACTTTTATTTTTTTTAAAAAAAAGCTATTTTCTTTAATATTTCGGAGCACCTAACATTACTTAATCATTCATGAACAGCTAAATTGTTAGTTTTTTTGGACAAATATACATTTTAAATAATAATATATAAATATTATAACAACACAACTGTATAATTATATTAAAGTGATTCCCCACATAGCAGAGTACATCCCTGGGACGTCCCATTTAGATCCCATTAATGTCAGATTTCTCAAGCTCCCATAGCGCTGTCCTAAGGACGTCCGTGGGATAACTCTGTGGGCAATACAAACAGTTCATCCCGTATGGGGTCCCCTGGATGTCCCCCGGAAAGCCGTGCGGGATTACCTACCTGGAATTTCTATAAATTAAATCGACCTTACTATTATTATTATTTAATTAATTATAACTATACGAAGGATATGCCTTCGTATAGTTATACGAAGGATTCATTAAAACAATACGTCCCATGGATGTAAACGGGACTTAAACAGGACGTCCCGATATCCTGCCAGGAGATCCGTCAGATGTCCCTGGGACGTCATTTTGCTATGTGGGTCTAGTGATTCTAGCGATTCTATTTTTTACTGCCAATGTTATATATTTCATGTGAGAAAGTAATACGGCGGTAAGTATATGTCTCTCGTTCCGTCTAAATAATGCAATTAATCTTTACTTTACTAGGGTTGCCAACTTTTGAAAATGGAAATCATCGCTCGTCAAAAATGTGAACTAGCTGAGTTTCCGCAAGGATTTTCAGTTTGGGGGGGGGGGGGTAAAGTTAAAATTGGGTGGGTGTAAGTGAAGTATTGTACGGTTTCTATCGATTTTTTACAGCAAAACTGTCAAGGTTGGGGGTGTTATCGAGACCTTGGGGGGTTCACATCCCCCCACAGGGGATCTGGCGAGAAAATGATTACTTCACATAAAATTGAGAGATTGGGAATTCGAATTTAATCAATAGAATACTTTTTATTGTCGTTAAACAACATTTGTTGCAATGAACAACGTCAGAATGGAATACAATAACTTGAGTTACTTTTGAATCATGTATTAAACTTACCTATTCTAGTTTTGGTTGAGTCGGCACATGCAATTTTTGGTAGGCAAATATAATTGCCAATGTAATTATGGCATGCACAAAATATACTTCAAAAATAAGTCTTACCAGCTTCGCTCTCCTCTACTCTCCATGGCTTGAAGAACCGAAAATTATTAAATTTGTATTAGAAAGCTCCGAGATATATATAGTCTCATTCTTGCTGCTTAAGAATCTTGCAATGAAATGCAAAATTAAAATCATTAAAAAGTAGCGAATGGGGCAGTTACGGAAGCGACAATAAAATTATCTTAGTTGACAAGAATTGTTGAGTAGCTCTAAATCTGTGGGTGGGGAGAGAGAAGAGGAATAAAAAAAACAAGGGTTTGTTACGTGATAAAACATCCTCTGCCTTCTATATAATGACAGATAGGCTTATTTTTCAATTTTAAACTTTATTTACAAAGAAAAAAGTATTTTTAGAAACCATTTAATGGCTAATAAAAAAAGGCAAGTGTAAAATGAGCTATATTTAAGGTTATAAGCATGTCCTATATTTGTATTGCTAAAAGTCTCTCCAAATATGCCAGATTTAGCCCAAAATAGGCCAAATTGGCATCACTGCCACCTTCCAAACGATAACATTACTGCGACGGAACAACAAATTCGTTGCGGAATGGAATTGCGCTAGGGCCGTGATCAGCCGGTTGTCAAATGCGGTTCATTTTAGAATCCCGACTCAACTAAATCTACTTTCCATGGAATTAAAAAATAATATGAATAGGACTAGTAAGAGGAAAAATTACCGGACATT
>JAGDQP010054068.1:0-11270 GCA_022664845.1 Lepisma saccharinum
TCAAGCAATACAACACTGTCAGTGATGTTTAGCAAGTAAATGTGTCTTTGTATCCTAGTTTGAAGGTATTATAATATCAGATGGAGAGCTAAAAAAAAACCGAGTTTAAGAGTCGCTTTGACGTAGATATTGTAAAATAGCACACTTGAAGGTAGAGTAGTAAACCACGGATAAAAAAAAAAAGTGTCTTTTAAAGGAATCAAGATCTACATAACAAAGCCACTCCCCGCATAAGTTACTCATCTTAACATTCGTTTCCTGTTGTCAAACACTGGGTGTACTGTTGCGCGAGAGAGCTTTGAAATACAGCAACGTTGTAATGACAGACAAGAGGAATGCGCTTCTGTAATTACAAAAAAAAAATTTAAAACACACGCACAATATGTATCAGAATATAATTTGCTCATTCGTGTCCCTGCTCCCCCCCCCCCCAAAAAAAAACTATAGTAAAATGTCTTAAACGTTACTATATCCAGAGAAGAAATCTCGGATGATAATAATTAATTATTTTATTTATGTTACCGTGAGTTACAAAGTATTTTACAAAGATGTGCAATAAGGTATGTTAAACATATAAATATATAGCAAAATAAGAAATAACAACAGACTGATATCCAACATGGCGTAGTACTATGAAGTTCAAACGCTAGTACTCTACGCAGCTACCACTACAACTCTTGTCCCCAGCCCCATAACTAAGGGACACAGCACCAACGGATCGAAATTAACAAAAACACCAAGCCCTCGATCGAGCCCATCTGAGCCACCACTGACTCAAGCCCATGAACGTTAAAAAAAAAAAAAAGCCAACGAAAGAACCCCTTTACATTACATCGGATGATGAATGGATATGTGAAGTTAATTTTTAAACACATGGAGTAAAGATTATGAATGGGCACTAGCTGAAAGCAAAATTATCTATTGTAATAGTTATGATAGAGCATTGGATTTGCATTCGGGAGGTTGTGGGTGTGCACCCAGCGGCCACCCATCCTGACAGGCTTTCCCTCGGTCGCACCACGCATTGGAATGCTACCGTAAATAAGGCCAGGGAGGATCCATTCCCAATGTTGTATTCTCCAATGCAAAATGACCTCTGACTTTGGATTTGTAGTTAGTTAAAGAAATAGATCCAGGACCTGCCCCAGAACATCGACAAAAGTACCCAAATAATCGTTTAAAAATTCAAAAAGAAAACTTGCATGGGCTCATTTATAGGAGTAAGAGAAATCCATGCATTTCCTAAGCTTAAAACCATACCAGTAATACAAACGTGTCCTAGACTATAATACATTTCCAGGACAGAATAGCAAGTGCCAAACAGAACAATTACTTGCTACTAACAAAAACGAATGAATCACATCCTGCTGGAGACAATGTTCTCATCACAGTACACATTAGAAATGTGTCGACTACGAACTGCAAGTCTGTTCACTAACACAAACGAATGAATATTAGTTAGTAAGACAATAACTACACTTTTATGCATGAATAAGGAATATCATATAGCTGAATGTAAATGCATTTTAACAGAGGAAGGGAATATCTTTCTATAAACTGGCTTAATAAAAAAAAAAAAAAAAAAAACTTTCCACCGATTGTTAAAGTACTATAAAGCTATATAATTTTCTTAAAATTTATTTAAAATACTGCACAACAGCATAAAGTAAAGTAGTCTCCACATAAACTTGGTTTCAGTATCCTATAGTCACCCAGTCATCGCGATTACCAAAGTTTGATTTCGTCCTGGGGCATTTCTTGAATAAATCAAGTTACGTCTCTGTACACGAAACGTATGCAGCAACGTTGTCTACTTGAGTGCGTCTACTTCACTATTATGTCCAAATAAAGCACTAGCCTGAAGCTTTCTAACTGCCAGCTACTCCTCTTAAATACTGTGGTAGTTAAGGAGACGCACTCACGAAGATATTAGCAAGACACCCTTGTACACTATTTACAGAAAAAGCAGGAATCAAGCCTGTGACCACTGAATCCCAAAACGTTCATAATTCAATGAAGCTTGAACTGTCTAATTTTGCTGGAATTTCAAGCGAGAAATTCCACAAGGAAACTAGCAGCTTCTATATACCGTGTTTGGGTGGGTTGAAAAAATCTCTCCCTAATGACTCCCACATTGTATGCTAACGGAATTCCTTCAGGTCCGGAACCGGACCAGTTACACTCCACAATGATCGCGACGTTGGGTACATCACTGTTAGTTAGTTTAAGCACCAAAAATAACAATGTAAGAATCTCAATAGACTCACATTGTCTTGTGTGTGAGTTAAAACTAACTGAAACTGATTTATCAGTGAATATTGGAGTGAGAACTGTGACAGTCCCGATTCCAGACAATACTACATTAAACCAATTACCTACCCGCTAATAACACTCACCTTGGTGTCACCCGATCTGCTCTGCCCTTCCTGTCGCCACAATAAACAATCATATTTTTCAGACAGGGATAACGATAACTGGTCTATCTTTCACATAACATTAAGTTCTTTTCTTGTGTACAAGGGTGGAGATCGGAATAAACAGTCATTTATACGGAAGCTGTATGTTTGTTTTACCGTACTACTTGACACGTAAACCTAACCTAACCTGAAAGAAAAAAAATGTATAGGGTGGATCACTTATCGTAACCATTCAGTAACATTCATTTAATCTCACTGAAACTCCAAATGTTATTCTTTATACATGTTCTAAACTACATTTAACTTCCTTATTAGTTGTTCTAAACGCTAAACTTCACTACCCTGTACTCAAATTTTCGAATAAACAAACACATTTATCCGAAATATGTGAGAAACATTATTATTCATCACACTTTACGAAATCCTCATGCACCTACAATATATGCCACAGATGTTTCCTTCAGTTCTCCTCTTTTCTTAATAAAACTCATACTATATTACAAATTAGTACACCTCTAAATTACAGTAATTGGATAGGATTTACACAATGTTTACTACCACCGGTCACCGGAGCCGGACACTTGCTGGTGGAGTGAAGTGACTTCTATTCATTGGACTGCTCGATATCAATGAATCCAGGAAGCGAAGGCGATAATTAATCCAGTTACACTTGTTATCCCTGTTTGTCCCGTTTTTTATTTACATCTCAATTCTTGGGAACAACGAAAATATTATTTATAGGATGTACGATTACAGTACGACATATGTATCGCTCAAGAGTTAATACATAAATCTTAACGGGCTGCACAGCGACAACAAGCGTAGAAAAACGTAGTTCGAATTGAAAGTTTGGTCCAATTGGGATGAAATGGAAAAGTGACGAACGAGGTTAAATGTTTCCTCCATGTCAATCGATCACTCCAGTACTATTACATGTAGCTCATTATGAAGGCTTGGGACAGTTAACTGGACAGCATCACGAGAGGCTGACCGTGATGCGAGAATTTACTTTCCACATAGGAGCTTCGTTTTCAGAGACTAATTAATCACAGGAAACACTATTATTATTCATCGTCAGGGCCCCCCGGCAAACAAATAACTATAATAGAGTATAAAATAAAAATAAAATAGCGTTGAATGTGTAATGGTAAAGTGGTATGCAAGTCCATCATAAAAAAAAAATCTTTGTTTGTATTAGGAGATCTTCTTGCAATATCTGCACGAATTCACTTTCATCAGAGATCCTTATTTTAGGTGTATTTTTATTGTTATAATAGTATTTCTATTAAGTGTCTGATAATTAATTTTATAGTAACAGTTATTAATTGTATACAATAATTTTATAGTATTGTATTAATCTGCTTAATATAGTCATGCAGTTACATTTTGTCCTGTTTTCGTCATATTTACGGACATCAATAAAAAATAATATTATCTTAGATTAGTGATGTACAGGCTGAGAAAGTACCAGAAATTTAATAAAGACAGTTTCATTGACGAAAACTCTTATTTCATCACTTATATTCACTACTTAGCAGACTGTTTGTGGATCTCACCAACTTTAGTTAAGAATTCAACTAATCGTAAAATTTCTTAACGATTCTTACATTCTGGACAAAGATTGGTGGCACTCGCCATTGTTTTCTGTCTCTCTTAATTCTCACCATGAAACTATATCAGCTAGCGAAAATATAATTTAACATATAGCTAATAAAGATCGGGTTGGTATTTTATCACAGAACAATAAAGTGATGGTAATAATACTTTATTTTCTGGAATACTGCTGTTATAAATAGAATGACAGAAATTAAAATGCAGTTTCAGATATAAAATATACTTCTTTATCATAAAGTTCTGAACTAAATATTTCGAACTGAATATTTCAGAGAACTGGGAGAGCGTTACTTGTACAATTAGCATTACAATAGTATGATAAATAGTAAACTACAATTTTGACCTGGGGGAGGTACTTTCCCGTGCGTGAAAGAAACACTGCTGACTAAAAATAATAATAGTACTTCCGGTGATTAGTCTGTGAAAACAAAACTCCTATGTAGAAAATAAATTCTCACAACTGGCATACCTGTCTCCTGTCGAAACCACGGGGAGGGCGTGACGTCACAAACCTGAAGCTTCCGGTTTGCGAGGAGCGCCATGTTGTGACGCACACGAAAAACTTTACATCGTATAAGAAATGATTGGTTGTGTGGCATTTGGTTGCGAAAATAGGTGCGAAAAGAAGCCGGAAGGAGTTACTTTTCACAGCTATGTAATAGATTGTAATAGGAACTGGATAAGTGTCTCAATAAGACAAGAAACAAAACATAACAATCACAACGTAAACAAGAGAAATAATAATGTTTACGTAGTCAAGTAATAGACGCAGACGACGCCGACTCCAAGCGGAGAAGCTTGGAAGTGCACAAGTCACGCCTTCATGAAAGACTGAAGAAGCCTATAAAAGGCCCACCATATACCTTAAGAGTATCACTTACTCATTTCGACTAGTGGTCACCTTTCCCTCCTCTGACTTGGTCTGGAGTCAAAGTCCCAAAACCTCTCTACCACCGACTTGGTTTGGAGAAGGATTAACCTTCCCTTCTGATTCCCAGAAATTCTCTGAAGTAAAGGTAGGCCGACATGTGCATGAATTTGACGACTTTCCAGCAGGTAACAATAATTCGTTTGCCCCAAGTCGATGTTTCAAACAGATTCCATTTCCCTAGCGATTTTAGTAAAAAAATCGTGGTTTCATAACCAACAGGGGTCAGAGTTATTCTCCGAACTGCAATACATTCAACGAACTATTGATTTATTTGTTATCGATGAGAGAGAATGTCACTGTAAACCTGGATGGCGATGAATAATAGTGTAAACAGTGCAGTACAAGGCAATAAACGACCGCAGTGGTCAAGTGATAACAGGTGCTCAGGGGTGGAATGGAGGGTATACGCGGGTACACGCCGTGTACCCACCTAATATTATAAATCACGGTGCTAGATCATGAGTCATACTAGTTCCACGTTTGAGTCCCGCCTGGTAATCAACTTTCTGTAATTTGAAAGTACAAAACAAGAACTTAATGGCAGGAAGATGGGATAAAGTTCTTGGTTACTAAAGAAAAGGGATATTTGAAAAAACATAACTTTTAGTTAACAAAATATTTCAAATTTCAATAATATCACCAAGTGGTAATGTTTCTCGTTTTATATTTTGGTAACTCCATGAAATTATTAACCCTAATTTTTATTTTCGTTCATAAATGTTACACACAGGAGAGACATCTCTGCAGATTTGGAAAATATTCTCTAAATACATACGTGAAAGCTTCTGTCCTTAGTTGTACCCGGGGTACACGCAAGTTTAACAGACATAGTCTTATATCTTTCCTTGATCAAATGAAGGAACCTTGCAAAGTTCGGTGTGGATAGGCTCAACACTGTGGATTTTTCTACCAAACAGAATTTGAGTTTAGTAGGTAATAAAAGAAGTATACTGTGGTTATGAAAGTCGGACACACGGCTACGTCATGCGTTACGCTGGCCCCGTAAGTCCCTACTTGAACGTAATACAGCTGTCTGACAGGCCAGAGTCACTAAACGTCTGATATACCACATAGTTTAGTTTAGTTTATGTAAGGTAAGGCATCACTGAATAAATATTAAAGTTTCAGCAACATTATTTCAGAGCTATATCTTCATTCACTAACATTGGGGTGCTAGCCTTCACCTTTCTTAATATGGAGAGGGTATATCCGAAGTCGATTCTACTGATTGGCCATATAATACAACATTACTGGAGATCTCCAATTGAAAATAGCCATGGCACATTAAGAGTGAAAAAAGTTCTCTTATTGGCGGCAGATGGCTGGATTCACGATTAACGCAATTACCTGTCAAAAACAGTAAAATATCCAGCTTCAGCTGGTGACGACCATGCAAAAATAACATAACTTAATCATTTCTACAAGGAACACCCCATATTTCCAGTATGTAGGAGTTTGCAAGCTAATTTCGTGAGTTTTGTTACAAACTCCAGTTAACTAATCATTACAACAAAATAGTCATAATTAATGATTAAGTTGATATATATAATTTAGAATTGAGATGCTTGTGTAAGACATGGACTCTATTTTTTGTAAATGTGGACATGAGGTCCGCATTGTCTAAAAAGGAAAAGTAGAAATTCAGTAGTAGTGCAGAATAATGTGATAATCTTCCAAAGTTCCAACATTACATTCAAACTCGCAAACAAATCTTAAATTCTGGGACTGATGTTAAATCTTGTTTATTACATATCATTTAGTGTAGTAGAATGAAGTGCTTCAAGCAACAATACAGCACTTTGCCATATTCACACATGAACATACAGGTACATGTATACCACAAATATAGACTGAGCGGCCGTAGCTCAGTGGTAGAGAGTTTGCGTAGCTTTCGGTAGGTTGTGGGTTAGATCTAAGAGACCGATCATCCTGACTGAGGTTATTCCACGCTTTTCCTCAGTCACACCGGGCAAATGGAATCTTCAACGCCCTGTCCGACAACTCCCCGAATCCTTTCCCTTCCCCTATTCCGGCCTGAGCCTTAGATGGCTAAAGGACATAAGTAAAATTCAAATTCAGACAACAAGTATACTACAAATTGATAATTACTAAATGCACGAGGGTCATTCCACATTAATTCATCCAGCAATATTTCATCTTAATATCCACTAACTACGATTTTCATGAAACATAGTATAGTTTCTTTCTACATCTTTTTAGGAATGCAGTGCCGTAGCCAAGGGGAGGGCACCCGGGCACGTGCCACCCCTTCCGACTCGGGCTATTTTTAGTTGCCGGGTACATAGAATCTTTTCGAGCGATTCGTCAAGTTTGTCGAAGCTACCCTAATGTGGCGAAAAGCTACTCCTTATAATGATGATGTGGCAGGAGTAAATATGGTCAAAGCAGAATTCAAATTGTGAGAAAATAAGTGTAAAAATGTACCTGCAAATGAGTGTCCTCGTACAGCTCTTGATGGTTTGATTCATTGCTCAGAAGAATATCTGAATACCTGAATATCTACAAGCTGTGACAGATTCTTGTGACTATTCCCTATACCTATACCTATAACGTTTGCATTATTCGTTGATGTCTACGAGTAGCTTTACTGTCTGACCACGGCACTTTATCAGAAAACTTTCATTCCGTTTTGGTATCTCAGGGCTTATTTCATATTTGTTGAGTGTCTTTCTGGTTCGGGGTCTTGAGAACCCTTGGTCTATAAGACAGGCATTTAATTACTATCTTAGACTTCAAAGACAATCAATATTTTAAATACCTTTCGAATATCTTTGATCTTTCTGTTCTTTTGCAAATTAAATAATCAGAAATCAGCTTTCACTGATACAAAAATAGAAACAAGAATTTTTAATGTAAAAATATTGGTCAGCTATGTGTTAAATATGTTTCAATATTTTTCTTAGTTCATCGCAACATTTTTTAAAACCCGAAGAATCATGCACCAGGCTATTAGAATTGTCTTTTCGGTTGATTTTGTAAGAACATTTACTTTGGTGATGATTTTTTGTATGAATAAATACGAGTACTTACTGATCGTTAAATCAAATATAGATGATGATGATTATTATTAAAATAACAGTAGTTACTCTGTCGTCATTTTCTAGCATTCTAGACTAGAATTCATTAATTCTTTTTGTAAGTTGTAGCTTTTAAATTGCTTCAGCACCGATAATCTTGATTATCTAACGAGAATCAAACCCGGAACCATGCGTACCAAGTTCAAGAAACGTGTTCACTACTCGCTTAGGACGGGTCATACGTATTGGATATGAGTCAGAGAAAGAAAGAGTTTATCTGTGCCTCTCCCTTAACAAAATAATGGCTACAGGCCTGTAGGAACGTGTGTAAAAAAATTCTTCATCATGTGTAACAGTTTTTGAGTTACACGTTGTCAAAATGATGAGAATTCACTCTCCTCGGTTTCACGTTTAGACTGCATTCAATACTACAAACACTTGTAAGGTATATCCATTCCATACCCAATGTACTTATTAATTTGAGCCATCAAGCTTTTGAGACAATTAAATATCTGTAACAAGTAGTAGAGTTTACTATACATGTAGATACTCAGAAATAATACGCTAGCTTTTAATGTTTGAAAAACTTGTTGATATTTCGTTGTATCCATTATACATTTTTGAACTAGTTTCTTGTGTTTTCAAACTGTGTTTTTCTTACAGCCTTGCTCCATTCTAAACATAATATCCTGATTGTATAAACAACTTCAAAAATATCTCATGATAATTGATTATACTGATTTGACACTATCATTAATTTGTTGTTTTTTTTGCACGTTTAAATGAAAACCTGATGAGTTTTCTAACTTTTGGAAAAAAACTAACTATGAAATATATTTATTGTTTTGACCTTACTACCATTGTGACCTCATCCATATAGGTATATAGACGCATATTAACTGATCTGAAAGTGGTGAGTTTCCATGTAATTTAATATTGGCGGTAGAGTTATGCAAAACATGTTTGAGGATTCTGGCTACCCCTGAAAAATTCCTTTGTTCATTGTTGTATTAGGAGACAACCAATTGTTGACAAAAACCATTAGATTACTACTTTGTAATACATTGCGATAAAGCATGATAAACTCAAAAAGAAATCCCACGATGCTTAACATTTCCAGTAAGTACTCATATTTTAGTTCATCCAAAGCTGAAGTACACTCTAAACGGAGTAATGCTACAATGTCTAAATCTATAGTATTCGGAATTCGAAGAAATTCCATGATGTTGCTTAGTAAAGCTTATATTGGTATTGTACTAGATAATCCACTTTGATTAGAATTCAAAATAGACGGAATCTATTCGTTCATTCTGTAAAATAACATTTTCATTAGAGTTTTCTGCTCTACATTAGTTAATGTGATAAATCTATATAAATTTTACAGTGGGCACCATTACCCTTCTTTCATAGTGCTGACAAATTACCGTTTTTACCTTACACTTTTTTTAGAAGTGAGAAGAAATTAATAAATATTTGGCTCTCTCGATATCAATACGTTTAACTATAACAATATCTAATACAGAAAATATCCATTCCTAATACTTACTTTGACAACAAAATCATACTCGAATTATAACGCAATAGCTCAAAATACTTTTTTCCACATAAAAGGCCGGAAAGAGCGCGAATGTCTTTCAGTTTTTTCCTGTTGAATGCCCACTCACAACTCTAGGATATGGCACTATAAGGGTTTATTCCACATTCATACTTTCCGGGTAATTTGATGGGCGACATTGCCCACCTGGGCGCGATTCCCCCACTTTCCTGTATAATTATATGTATTTCGTGTATGTAAGTAGGTAATTCATGTATTAGTAATCAAATGGGTGTATTGTATCCATTTATTTGTAATGAAAATATGACATGTTCTATACCATATGACATTAGGAAATCTATTCGTCTTGGAATGCAATAAAATTTCAATTTCAATTTCCACGATTCGATCCTGGGACCTCGAGATCAACTTCCCGGTACGTTGACCACCATAACAAGCTGAGAATTGCGGAACAAGCGCTTGTCGGTGTTATTTATAGTACTGCGGGAGTCTAGCAATTATTTAGTCTATGGTCTAGCATTTAATTTCTATTTAATTTATATTTATGGACTAGAAAGGCACCGTTTAGGCTAAGTCTGCCGCATCTGTTCCTCAGATATGTCAGGGCCATCGAGCTCTACGTAAACTATACTGGAGTAACTACTTAGCTGAAAGATAGACGCCAGAGCAAATATTTAAACTCGTTTGTACACTTCCATTCTAATCCAATGTGGACCAAATTTTCAGTTCTAACTCAGTTTTATACGCTTGATATCGCTGTGTGGCCCGCTTTTTGATTCAAGTCTTAATTCCTAAGTTATTGATGTAAGAGTATACCGCACTCTGCATACAATAGAAAATTCTGCAAATAATAATACATAACTAAAAAACGGGCCACACAGCGATATCAAGCGTAGAAAACTGAGTTAGAATCGAAAATTTGGTCCAAATTGGTTTGGACTGGAAGTGGACAAACGAGATCAAGTTTCCTCTCCGTTCCCTAGCTTCAAATATTCATGAAATTTTCAATGTCTGCAGTCAGTCCAGTATCGTATTAAAGGAGGTCGATGGTCACGGCTTAATTATAACTGCCTGTCTGATGTTAGTTTTTATTCAACTCCCGCAGTAGTGACTGTACTCCCCCATGAGAAGCCGGTCGCACCAGTAATCCACACGCCACCCATGACTTCTAGTGACATAGAGATGTCTTGCTCTTTACAGCGTGAACTATAAATAGTCTTTCCAATTCGTGTAATTACCCATTTTATAGTTTGACACTTGTAACTTCTTACCATTGATAGCGCTCAAACCCGCTTTTTATAAAGCGTATACTGCTTGAGATTTGGGTGAGTAGTCAATTGAAACACGTGTTTCATTGCGTGTTCTACGCATAACACTTGTTTCAATTGGCTGCTCACCCAAGTCACAAGCAACATGCACTTTGAAGAAAAGCAGTTTGTTATTTATTAGGTTGTGTCTAGAGCAACGACGGTTTTCCGTCGTTACTTTAAGTTATTAACATCGAAGGTTAATTTGCAAGAGCAACGAAGAATAGCATAGTCTCGCGTAGCTTGAACTAGAAGTAACAAGGACGAGCCCTCAACCCGGCAATCAACCCGACTTTTTTCATTTTTTTAAAAGAAAATTAAAGTTTTTTCGTTTTTTATGTAAATACACAAAAGGAAATTTAATAGAAGTTGTGATTTATAATTTTAAAAGAGGCCACTAAAAACTAG
>JAGDQP010054069.1:0-13417 GCA_022664845.1 Lepisma saccharinum
GGATTCGATTTGAAACTTTGTGTTCAAGTCTCACATTCCTCACCATAGGCATCATACAACGTATCGAAGGCTTTTGTGAAAGCTTTTGTGCCATTTGCCATAGAATTTCACACATAGTCGATTTTCCAGTTTTGTATTAACAATAGTTGAGGCAGATGAGCATGAAGAAGTCGGGATTTCTTTTTGTTTCTACATTTTTGTGGCTTCAATATGTATTTCCGTTTTCTCATGTCTTGTATGCCAACAACCACAGCCTAGAACATTGCTGAAGTTTCGATAAAAATCTTCTGTCAGTGCCGCTTCTTTGAACCAGCAGGGCTGAAGTTAATACAGATATACGATGGCACATCTCATGCGATAGAGTACTCCAGACATTTTAACTTTTCATACGGAACAGCACAAAAACAACTCTTTGGAAATTCTTTCAGCTCTGATTACTTCATTGGCTTGCCCATTGTTTCCATCCTGCTCGTTGTTGGCGGGATAGTTCTATTGTGTAATACAGTGTTTCAATGTTGTTTACTTTTAACAATTTACACTGTCCACAACTACTTACTTCGTGTCCCAGTCGAGGATGCATGCTTATAAATAAACGTTTATCCATGCAGGTATATATCAATCACCACCTTCACAGTTACTCGTTCACATTCTTCTGGCTGGATACAATCTTATATTTTCTCGGTCTCAGAACCAAATACTGTTTACTTTCTTTATCCCATAGAGAAACAAAAAGGAACGATAAAATTGTGCCGGTTAGGCTAGAGAAACACGCAGTCATCCAACAGCAGTGTTAATCAATGAATATAGAAGGATGAGTATTCTACAATTAGTCTACGCCCACATTAGAACATATGTATCACATATAAAATTTACAGTATAGTTCGCGAAATTGGACTGAAACGATAGTTGGTGACAGTTGTTAAAACAAAGATCTCTTTTCCTTTGAATCATGCTCATAAATTCATACACGAATTGTCATGATTTTGAAAAGAGAAATATAAAACAAATAGTAGCTGCTACCGTTTAATTTTCTTACTACGCAGTGTGTTGACTGAAAAGCAAATTTTGTCTCCCTACTAAATCCTAGAATTGTTATTTATCCAAATTCTCAATCTATGTTTACTAAGTGCAATGTTATATGTCAGCATTGTGAAAGAACACGCTAGTACGGGCAAAAATCCTTTCAGGACGGGCGCCGCCCGTTCTGACCCCACCTTCGCTACGGGCCTGATCTTTCTTTTCTTCTATGTAAAACATAATAAAATCTCCTGATTCCCATCGTATTTAGGATAAACCTCACTAACACATTGATGTTGTATTTTATCATTCCTCTTTTTTTCATTTCCTAGTTCACCTTCTCTATTCATTGTTCTCACATCCCAAATTCCACTTACCTTACGTTAATACAAAATGATCATTTTAAAGTTTTCTAATCCAGAAAGTTACATTTTGGAACATGGAATTAATATACGTGGCAGAGACAACATAAAGATCGCGAATTTGAAATATATTGCGAACATTATATTGCTTTAGTATTGAATATTGTGCAACATTTCGCGCTTGCGTCTATCTTCTATGAATCTGAATGCACCATAATGTATACTGTTATAAGTACACAACATTATCTCTAACGAGAATTCGTGGTAGGATATCTCCTACACAGTAAAAAATAGTTGTGTTAATTCAACACAATGCGGTGTCCCAGCGTGACTACCACTTTTGTGTGTTAAATCAACACAACACACGGTGTTGATTTCGGTATTGGAAAAAAAAATAGTTACGGCTGCGACTAGACTTGAACACAGGTTGCTCAGTTAAAAGTCGAGCGTCTTACCGACTTCGCTAAATGTCAGACGAAAAGAGTACTAGATTGAAACAATATAGAGAATAAGAAAATATTGCTGAACCGCAAACACAAACAAAGTTACTCTCACGACTTATGCCATAATTTAATCACTTTTCCGTTGGTCAATTAGGGATCACAATCCCCATTTATTTAGAATATGTTCCATTTCTATGAAAGCAAGCACAGCATTTCACATGTTGTTACGTTAAGAAAGCAGTAATGCTGCTCAAGTTTTGGCTATCCCCTTCCTGCTTGCTTTCATAGAAACAGAATATTCTCAATGAATGGGATTCTGGTTCTCAGTTGACAAATAGGAAGTGATTAAACCATGGGATAAGTCGTGCAAGAATCTTAATTTGTTTTGGGGGCTCAGTAACATATATTTGATCCCCTACACTGTTTAAAATCTATAGTGTAGTCGTTTAATTCAAATGTTGTTCACTAAATACCATTTGCATCTAATGCTTTTTCTGTTTGGCGATTTAGCCAATTCGTTAAGACGCTCGACTTCTAACTGAGCAACCTATGTTCAAGTCTCACTACAGCCGAAACTTTTTTTTTTTCACAGTACTGAAATCAACACCGTGTTTTATGTTGATTTAACACACAAAAGTGGTAGTCACGCTGGGACACCGCATTGTGTTGAATTAACACAGTTATTTTTTGCAGTGTAGTAGTAAACATAAGAAAATACGAGATTGACACCAAAGATTTAGTCTCAGTAGATCTGTGGTAGAGCGTTGGCGTAGCATTCAGGAGGTTGTGCGTTCGATCCTAGCGACCGACCATCGTGATTGAGGTTTTCCAGGTATTTTCCTCAGTCTTACCAGACAAATGCCGGGATGACACCTTCAGAATCTTTTCTCCTCCCCTATACCGGCCTGAGTTTTAGATGCCTAAAGGTGAGAAATAAAATTCACTGAAGCCAAAGAATTATCCCGATAATGCACTAATGGCTGAATCCCGAAACACTTCAAAGGAAACAACTGAAAATACGGATTCTACCAGACCCCACCAATGGAGGAGTCACCCCTTCAAATTATCGAGCATACACTTCCAACTCTAAATGTTTTACGGATAAAAATCCACAATTTTTACTTTACACACACTCAAACTGATAATGGTTGCAGAATTTCTGACAAAAGAGTTTATGAGATCGCCTCCTAAATGGTTGGAGGAAAAATCTAAGTGTGCATATCAACCCACAGGAAGATAATGTACAGAAAAATAATAAAAAAAAGTATTCTGGTTGCAGAATTTAATCTTTATTAAAATATTTATTGCTAACATAAATTCATCAAGCAATAATGATTGCTGCAGAATTAATCAAACTGTAATATGAAATATACTAGCAGGCAAAGGTACAATATAATTGATTTGAACATTTGAAAGAAACAAAGCCAGGAAATTCGTAATATGAAATACAGGGTCCCAATATAGCCTATCTAAGGTTTGAAATTGCATTTAAGTTTTTGTAACGAATGAAATGGAAATTTGATTAGCATGGTTAAAGAAATACTTATTAGGAAGTAACCCTGAAAATATCAACGAAATATTTTAACTAATAATGTCGCAGGAAAATATTTAAACAATTGGTATGTTCAGGCCATACTGGGTGACAGGGCATCTAATATGGCCTATTTATTTATTTTTCTATTTTGTGTTTGAAAAATAGACATGTGTATTTTGCAGTATATATGAAAGAAAAACACACAGACACGTAAAAGAACTTCTACAAAACGTTAATTTGAATTTAAAAAAACACGAAAAATTACGTTAATACATTTGATGACAAACTTTAAGTTAATGTTGATTTGAATGAAAAACGAATCATACGCAAAACTTAAACTGTATTTGAATAAAAATAAAAATTAAAACTAAAGTTCACATTTTGGATAGATAAAAGGACCGACATCTTGTCTGACCGAATCCATAGTAACAATAATTACATGCTACTTTAGTCACACAAATTATTGGATCATATCATTTATGTGACAAATTTTATAACTATCCAATATGAACAACTTGCGTTCCATTCTACTGAAAATTGACCAAACACTGGTGTCTTTTTCTATTGGCTTCTGATTCAAACACACACACAAAAAAAAACTAAATCTGTTGAATTTAATACGTATTATGACGAATACAACGAATAGGTCATGTTGGATCTATGTATTTTATATACTATATTGATATATATGTGTGTTAATAATATTATACAACACAATCGTTATAAAACATAATCGACGAATATGAAAAGCAAAGTTGCAGAAAATACAGTTCCGATGCTGGTAATTATCTTCGATCATCCAAGCTATGATTGCTAAATTCGTTGTTGTATCAAGATTTTCTCATTAACCACAATCTCAGAGTTCGCTTTTACAATTCCATCTTCAAAAATGAAACAAGAAAAGTATGTTTAATCACACACAAAAAAAAATCACTATTTCTCAACAAATTAATATGTTAATAAACTAAGTAGACTAATAAAGTTTAACTTTATAAACTAATAAAATATATTTTAAGAATCAATGCTTTCATATAAAATGCTTTAAAGTGGAAATAATTATCAAATATTTTGAATGTTCAATAATTGTAGGACTAAACATAAAAGCCTGATGTGCTCATACTGAAACCAATGTCTGTTGATCATTATATCGGAAAGTACACTGAATTAGGAAATCTCATAGGATAGCAGGTCACTGATTCGCGGCTGGACACCACATGTGTTCTACGCTCCGTGCAGAGTTCGGCGACGGCTCCACTTGTGTGTGAGACCTTATAGGAAGTGACTGTGTGAGTGATTCATGTTAAATGCAATGTCGTCGTGAGTTAACGGCATTCGAAGGGTAATGGTGGTGCGTACCCGACGCATAGAAAGTTCGATTTTGGCGGTGGTGCACGAATTCGGCTTCCCGTGTCCAGGGTGTACCGAGAATGGTTGGATGAAGTCGTCACAGTCCACAACAGACACCATATCGGGTGTCCAGCCGCCCTCAATGACCGAGACCGCCGACATCTGGGACGAATGGTCAACAGAGACAGGAGACTGTGCGAGAAATCAGGGTCCAATTCAACACTGGCCGTGCTAGAAAGGTTTCCCAGTGGACAATTTGTCGAAACATGCGTTCTCTCGGGTATGGGAGCCGTCGCCCTACGCGGGTGCCACTGCTAACCCCGCATCATCGGACATTCCGGCTTGCATTTGCCACCAATCAACTTGGATGGACAGTGCAACAGTGGCGTAACGTCAGTTGGTTTGCCGAATCACGGTATCAACTGTATCATGCCAATGGGAGGCACCCTGTGTGGCGCATATCTCATGAAGCGATGGATCCCGCACGCCAAAAGGGCGTGGTCCAAGGCGGTGGGGTATCAGTCATGGTCTGTACCGCAATTTTTTTTTATTATGGAATGAATCCTCTGGTTGTTATGAAAGGCACGTTGAATTGTCCGCTGTATTGTCAGCTGCTCGGAGATCTTCTCCACCCGAATTAAGCCTTTCAACACCCTGACGACCTTGCGGTCTTTCAAGATGACAATGCTCGCCATATCGCTCCAAAGTCATCCGAGAATGGTTCGAAGAGCAATCAGGGGGAGGTCCAACGACTGAGCTGGCCATCCGGAGCCCTGATATGTATCCCACTGAGCATATCTGGAATACCGTTGAACTCAGGTTCCGTGCACTGGATCCTCCACCCCCGAACAGGCCACAACTGGTTTCCGCTCTGCAGACTGTGTGGTTTCAACTGCCTCCGGAAGTGTTCAAGAAACTTGCAGACTCACTTCCACGCCGCATCGCTACGCTCCGCAGGGCCAGAGGGGTCCCGGTGACTAACCCATGAGTTTTGCTAACTCAGTGTATTAATCCATGTAATTCCTTTTGAGCAGAGTATAGAGTGACTGTTCCTGCACTTTTTCACCAATTTTCATTAGATCTATTGCATTTACCGAGCGGCCGTGACTCACTGGTAGAGCGTTGGCTTAAAATTCGTAAATCCTGAAATCGACCCAAGGGCCGACCATCCTGACTGAAGTTTTTTCAGGGCTTTCCCCAGTCACACCAGGCAAATGCTGTGATGGTACCTACAAAAATAGGCCCTAGCCGTCTGCCTTCCGATATCCTCTCACGGCCTGAGCATAAGATGCCGAAATTACTTAAAATAAATTCAAATTCATTATTGCAGGTTTTGCTGAACCATGGATGTGAAGCATAAACAAAGCATCGAGTTCCTGACAGCAGAGGAATGAACTGCCTCCAACATCCATGATAGGCTGAGAAAGGTTTATGGTGAGGAGAAAATTGACATGAGTAATATCCAAAGAAAATTGACATGAGTAAAGTCCAAACAACTTTAAGGGGGAGGCAGGAGAAACTAGTGTAGAAGACAAGCCTCGAAGTGGTACACAACTATAACAGAAGAAAACACACACAAAAAAATGAGTTACTTGATTAGGGCGGATCTTGTCGTCTCACAGTCGCAGAGATGTACCGGAACTGGCATGTGGTTGCAAGCTGTTCAAACGATGATCAATAAACAGGAATACCTAAAAGTGTGTGCAAAATGGGCTCCTCATCAATTAATAGCTGACTTAAAACAGAGGAAACAGGAGTATGCATGGATCTACTGGAACAATTTGAAGCCCACAAGGATACTTTTCTTGACAATTTTTGCACCGAAGATGGGACATGGACATACATGTACGATTCAGAGAGAAAGTCTATGGAGTGGCGTCATGCCGACTCCCTCGGTCCAAAATTTAAAAGCTGTGTGCTCTGTCCATGTGTACTGGTGGTGAATGAGTACTGGGATACCAAGGGGCGATCTTACTTGAGTTCCTTGACTGATGGTCAACCATGAACCGCAGCAGACACATCGAATGACTACACAAAATTTGCAAAGCCATCCGCAGACATATTGTGATGCCAGACATATTGTAATGCAATCCAGATACACCATGATAATGCACGGCCCCATAAAGGGTATTTCCAAAATGGGGTGGACAGTGGTTCACCCCACCCCACCCCGCCCCAATAGACCCGGTCTCGTGCCATCAGACTTCCATTTGTTTACTACAATAAAGGCAAATCTCCGGGGACAACACTTCGACGATACCGGTGAAGTGGAAGATGCGATCAGAAGCTGAGTGATGAAGTACCCGAAATCATTTTTCCAGTGGTTTCGACAAGTGGGTTGAACGGTGGCGAAAATACATTGCTGATTAGAGACACTATCGAGTATAAGCAGCTTGTAGCCTAACAGCTGCTTTTCAAATGTGTGTAATTTCATTTCTTTCTTACTATTGTTACGGAAGTTCTGAGTTAAGAAACATTACTTTAGGTATGCTCCTCGTATATTAAAATATATTTACTGAGAAATATTATGTTAATATATTTGCTATGAACGCCCCCTGCTTTTATTATTTGTCACATAGCTAATTCTTAGTAGTTATATTAATAAATAGGCTATGTGAAAAACTATTTTTTACCTTTTAGTAAACTTTCCATAAAACTGAGATTTTAAAATTTATTTTATCTAGTGAATTACAGAGTGTAAATAACTACACTGGTGTCCAAAATTAAAGCAAAATTTACAAAAAGTTATTTAAAATGTCGTATGATATCTACGCATGATCAAAACATATTTCTATCAGTTTTAATATAGAAAGACATAGTTAATGGTAGAAACGAAGGCTTGGCGCTAGTATAGCAAGTGACTGCAGCCCTAGGCTGTAAAAATGACGTCTACTAAAGTATACGAAAGTGTTGATTATCAGTGTTTCTTAAAAGCAGGTGATACCAATGATACTGAACAACTTAGAAATGACTAAAGGACGGTGTTAAATGACGCTTTACGCTGGAGAACCATTCGAAGACTTGAAACTGCACAGTCACAGACCAAAGTAGTCAGATAACTCTGAGTGAATTCCTCAGTGGTTAATTGTCCTTGGAGACTGTTGATTAACACTGAAGACAAGTCCAGAAGACCGGTGAAGGGCACCCAAGAGTTATATCTACAAGCAAAGATCGTTAATTGCTGATAAAAGCCAGGCGCCACAATTGGAGTAGCATCCGTCAACTGACATCAGACCACGGTGCTGCAACAGGGAGGCAGATAACTCGAAAAGCTATGGATAGATGGCTTGGGGAAAGATGACTGTATGCATGGTGACCAGTAGTTTGTGTGCTTGGAACGCTGAACAGAGAAGGAATCATCTACAGTGTTGTCGATTTTACAGTCATTGTGCAGATGTAAATTGGACGTTCGTATTTATCCAGTGATGAGTCGTGGTTTATTCTATAGTCTGATTCTCGACGGTGCATCATCTGAGGAGAACACGGAACATCATCGAACGTGTTCAATACAGAAATGGCGGGGTGATGTTGTGGGCCAGCATTAGCAGCACCTGAAGAACGCCTCTACGCGAAACCATCAGGGTGAATGGACAAAGCAAAACTGCTACCAGATATCGCGATCAGATCTTGACAGTACATTTGAGAGAATTTCGGCAGCATGTGGGGGAAATGTCTTCCTGATTGATGACAATGCCCGCCCTCATAGGGCTGTATTGGTGGACGACTTACTTTGAAACTGGAACTATTGCTCTTTTAAACTGGCCAGTGCGTTAACCGGGCTCAAATCTAACTGAACATGCTTGGGATAATTCAGCAAGGCGAGTTGCTTCGCAATCACGACTACCCATCTCATTTGATGCTCTCACAATAGCTCCGCATGAATAATGGGAGCTACTGCCACAAGATCTTCTCGTTGCACCTGACCGTACTATGCAGCATTGTTGTCAGACTTGTATCGCTGCTGGGGATGACTATATACCCTATTAACCTCCATTTCGGGGGTTTCTCATTTTATTTTGTTTTCTGATCTTATTATTATAATTCTGGCTTGTATCCGTTTGTGATATTGCAACCATGATATTGTGTATTTTTAAAATATAAATGCTGTTTCTTTGCAGTTTTGATTTTGTTGTATACCATACTCATGCATACCGCCCTGTAACACCAAGTGTTTCAAGAAATATATTACTTCTGTGGAGATTGCTTCGTTTTGCTTTAATTTTGGACACTAGTGTATTATATTTTCTAGTGGAGTGCTCATAACGTTAGTGTAAATATTACCTCACCTACCAATCTTCTGTTCATAATATTTGAAAGTTCAACACGCAATTTCTCAAAGTAAATAATAATAAAAAAAAATAGAATCGAGAGATTATTGACATGATGTCATTTGATCTACGTTGTCAGTTAAGAAATTTCCACTCTTTGCCACCAGACCACAAGAAATGGGGCAGCATACAATGGTCTACCACAATGGCACATTTCCCTTGAACTTAAATGTGTTAGGATTCTTTCTGGAAATCAATTGGTTGGGAAATAAACGGGATGGGTAGTTCCAGTTGGGTTATCCTGTATTTATGTATTATTCGCAGTTTGCAGATATCAGTTCAATTTACTAACATGTCAACTTGATCAACAACTCTCATTTAACACGCAAATTATTTTCAGCGTAATCTTTCATACGGAAATAAACGGGAAGTACATAATTTCCCGCCCACATGTATGAAGTGTTACCTACCCTCCAGGCAGTCGGAACAAAATTTCCGCCCAAAATTGAAGTTATGTAACTAGTATGCAGTTAAATTGCGAAACGTAGGCCTACAGGGGTCAATACACTGTGGAAATTTCCCATTAATCTGCGATTTCCACCGGAGACAGTTTCCTTGTTAGGGTAAGATCTAAAATACCAGCCTCCAAATTATCAAATGTTATTCAAAATTTACAGAAGATTTTAACAGTATGTCTAGGTTAGTTGGTTAACTCGACAACTTTTACGAAATATATTCTGTTCCTTCTCTGTTTCCTTTTTTAATGGTTTATTACGAACATGTGCAAGTATCCCATTTGAGTAGACTGGTCGGCTAAAAACGTACTCATAGAAATTGCGTGAAAACTAAAGTATTTTATTGCGCCGAGAGAAATTGTATACAACCACAAATAAAAGTACCATAAAAGACGAATATAACGATAAATTTTCCAATTTTCATTGAAATTAACACTTTTACTGACTAAAGTGCTGTCCCTTTTTTCATACAACATTGTATCGGCTTTATCAGTCTAATGAACTGAACAAAACAATAAGACATTTTCAGAAAATTAAACAAGACAGCAAGGAAACATTTAACGTGAAATTCTAGTCAGAAGAGATTTGCTTGAATTAGGAGTATATTTTGAGTGCGATTGAAATAAGATAAGGGAAACTGTCATACTGGCGAAACTCAGCATGATTTAATAAATTATTATATTTTTTAACTTCGCACTTTACAACAAATATTGTGCTCGTCTCTTTTCGCTTGTCACAAAATTCTGAATATGAACCGTCACGTTGCGAGTCTCGTTCTAAAGTTAGACGCAGATATCAAGATTTTCTTAAAAATTAAAGCGAGTATTCTGTTTTAGAAGACTATCCCGTTTTATCCCACTCTTTCCTAGACACAGGGAATCGAACGTTCCGGTTTTGCAGCTTCCATAAAACGGATCGGAGTCAATTAAAAAATGCCCTGTCCGTAGAAGCTCACTAGCTTGTTTTGAGGCGTAAATTGACAACTCAAACAAATAGAGACTACATCAGCGCTTAACTTAAAAAAAATAGTTAATCAAAACCTTTCCTTTTGAATTACAAGGTAAGCTTCAAATGATCTTTTTTAAACCTCAGAACAAACCTTAAATGACATTTTCCGAAAAACATAGTGCATTCGGAGTTTTAACCTTTCATTTTTTTAAAATACCGCATAAATCAAGAACAATATTGACATTTTGGAAAAATAATATTTGTTAACATCATATTAAATGTATTCATTCGGATTTTGAAGCTGATTCTTTTAGCCGAGATATTTAAAGGCCCGTAAATTAAGATGTCATAGCCCAAGTCTTCAGATTTCTCTTCAATAATCCATCTCTTTGCTTGTTTGCGTTCTTATTTAATTGCATTGTTCATTGCAGTCATTTCTTCTTCTTCCTGTGCTATGATAATATTTGAAATATTTCGTTTCTTGCAATGTTATTATTAACAACACTGCTGTGACATTTAGTTGGTTTATTCTCAGTATGCAACGACAATGTTTGCTAAAAGTACACATGGTAAATTGCGGATAAAAGAACTTTTGCGGGTATCCCAAACCAAGTAACTCATGAAACAAAGGATTTCAAACTCCACAAACGGAATTGATAAATAGTAATGTATGAAATATGATCTGATGTTCAAACCTTTCTGGAAAACAGGAGATGCTAACCACCAAAATGGTAGAAAACATATTAGGTGTCTTCAAAAGTTTCAGTTGCAATATAAGTGGCAGTTTCTTCAGAGCCCACGATCTGGGTGTTATCAATGATGAACACGATTAATGAAAATGAAATATAAATATAAAGAACATAACAAACAATCATCGGACCAAATAAATTGTGATTATTTTGTTCAATGTTCAAAGAAAATGTAAAGATGAAAAAGTGTGTATTTGGTGATTATTTCCTGCTTCTTAAGCATATCTCTTTGACACATGTGAGGAATAATGGAAGGGTATATTCTGCTGTTTTGATTCATTCATAACTTCATAAAATAGTACATTTAGTAGGTTTATTTGACAATATCGATTTGTTTCTTTTCCACATTCAAAAACAAAACATGAAATTCAATAAAGCACTGTAAAAGCACAAAAACTAGAAGAAGAAAAAGTCTGTGAACCAAGAATAATATTCTTAGAAATGAGATATCGGCATTTTCATTTAAAATGAAAAGATGCTGGTTTGGAAATAAGATTATTTTCAAGCTTGTATATTCTAATTTTTAATTAAATGAGAATGCTGATTTCTCGGTGTACAGATAAGAATTCTTGTTTCAATTTCAAGAAACAGTTTTGAACTGTGAATCAATTCTAAGCATTTTCAAAAATTACAATTCTCTTTTTTCAATAAGCTTTCGTCATAAGAATAATCTAGTCACGTTTGAAATCAGGATCAAAAAGAAAAGTTTAAGATCAGCTACTGTGCCAAATTTCTATTGCGATTTCAGAGAAACATTTAATGCTCAAAAGCAATAAAACTTTGAAATTATTTAAATTATGAATCAAATTTGAGCCAAAACTTTATGTTATAGACCAAATCTGAGGGTATTTTCAAATTGTCAGAAAAAAATTATTCTACGTCACCTATTTTGGAAAAATAAACCTATTAATAATCCCAAAATGTTTTTTTGTGTTATCCAACAATAGACAATTGACGTTAATGAATAACTAGTTAGCCAATGTTTCAACACTCAGTTTATTTCTAACACTAGTCATTTGTATAGTCGTAACAGTCATTGGCTTTGAGCCATGGAAATTCACAATCCTACCTCTAACCAATAAAACTACTACAACTCCTTCCCAACAATGGTTGGTTTTGGAATTCAACAAGTCTGATAATGACTTCTCTGGATGTTATAAAATAACCAATCAAGAACAATACACGCTGGTCACCGTATCAAAATTGGCTATGATTTATAACATATGCAGAACATAATAGTCCAGTCAATTTAGCTCTATTTTTAGGTGAACCTAGAACGAACTGCAATAGAATTTCTGACAATGGTTGTCGGATGAAAAATATGTGCTGAAAACGATGAAACAATGTCTACCACTGCAACTTTATTCATGAATCCAATATGGAGTAAATGAACAATATGGCGGATTTTCACAGGCTATATATGTCCGTAAGTTTGTTACCTCATAGAGCCTAAAATACTTGAGTGATTTTAATAAATGAGGTATCGCTGGATTTGCCTTGATCCTTACTGTGTCCTAGGTTATATGAAGCTATGAAAAAATAAATCAAACATGGCGGAAATGAACAATATGGCGGATTTTCATCTGCTATGTATCTATGTAAGTTTGTTATCTCGTAGATCCTAAACTTCTTGCGCGATCTTAACAAATGAGGTGTCGTTGGATTTATCTTTATTCATACTGTGTCCTAGGCTATATGAAGTGATGAAATAATTAATCAATAAAGTAATAAATGCGATGAAACATGCTTAAATCTTGAGTTAAATCTGTAATAAGCACATATATTAACCCATTAGTGCATAGCGTTCAAGAAATTGTACACTGAAATAAATGTTTATTACTAGGGAGCAAAAATAGCCAGGACGCGTAATTGCGTTTGTAACATAAGACAGATATTCAAAGTGACTTAACCTGATACATGATCTGGCAACTGTGTAGAGAAACGCATGGAAATAAAGAGAAGTGAAAATGAGTTCCAGCAGAACAACATGGCATTGAAAATCCACCATGTTGTTGATGTCGGCCATGTTGGATTTTTTATTTCATAGCTTCATATAGCCTAGGACACATAATAGATCAAGGCGAATCCAACGATACCTCATTTGTTAAAATCATTCAAGTAGTTTAGACTTACAGACATATAGATAGCCTGTGAAAATCCACCATATTGGAGTTATGAATAGAGTTGCAGTGGTAGACTTTGTTCCATCGTTTTCAGGACTCATTTTGCATCTA
>JAGDQP010054072.1:0-13416 GCA_022664845.1 Lepisma saccharinum
TTTCACTGTTGACTCCCAGCGGGAGAAGCAGCGGGGAACAAGAGAAGTAGGAAATGACCAGAGATAAAAAGAAAGAAAGAAAGAAAACGAGGGACAGTGGAGGACAAGAACAAGTGAAAAAAGACTGAAGAACGAAAATAGAGACAAAGAAAAAGAACGAATAAAGAAGGTCGAAGAAGAGAAGAAAAGAAACCGGAAAAGAAAACGCAAAACATAGGAGATGAAAGAACGGAAGCAGGAAGGAAAGAAAGATAAATTGACGCAAGAATGGTGGAAGAACGAAGTGTAAGAAATGAGAGTTAAAAGAAAATAGAATTAAAAAATGATAAATAAAACGAATTTGGATGAAAATGTCAAAGGAAATTTCGGTCTTGGATGCGGACACTCTAAAAAATATATATACAATAAACTTCCTCTTACACTATATGAACACATTATTTCTGCTTTGTTTTGTACTCAAAATGTGTTGATGATGTGTACTTATATTTTAATTACTTTGTGAACACATTTTGAACGAAATATGTCATAAATTCTACCTCATTCATTTTCGCATCGAATGTGTTCGAAATATAGGGTCAGTCCATCTAAAATTCTTCAGCATGGCTGCTTAACCTCTTTCAAAAATGTTTATTTTTAAAATTATTTATATTCCTTATACAAGAATAGTTCAAAACGGGTATTCTTTTACTTTTATTCCCACCAATTAATTAACGGCGGCCATTACTGTATTACGTCGTATACCAAAATTTGTGTTTGCAGGCGTTTACGATTTAACTATATCTGCGGATTGGTTTATCATAGGACATTCATACAAAAGCATTTTTTCCCACCTCTAAAATCTGCCTGATAATTTTAGTCCTCGGGAGGAAAAGTTATGGCAGATCTAAACAACGCCATAATAATATTCGCTTTTTGGAATCTTGGTTTCCTGTGTTTCCCATCTTCCACCATCCACTCTGAACCTCCAGCAGGGTGAAATAAGAAACCAAGTGGACATGTTACAATTTAAACGAAAAACAAATGGACATTCCAATTTTTCCTGTGTGGGAACCCAGCTTCTTGGAGAGTAGCCGATGGACAGTGGCGAGTGGCACTTTAGAATTAAAGACGTATGTGAATGTTCGAACGTCGCGTTTTTTTTTTTAGTTTCGCCGTCCCGGAGTATATCGGTTCGAGCCGCCGGCAGGCTCTATTTCGTCGGGTCGCGCGGATAGTTGTTAAACGGGCGCCCTGTTAAAGACACTTTATTAGTTTCTTTTTCTTATTTTATTGTGATATCCCTTGATTATGTAAAACTTATTATCGATAGTTAGTGTAGTGTGTTTAGAAGCTTTTATCGGTGTGTGTATATATATTTTAGTGTAGTGAAATTGTAACCTAAGCGAATCTTGTAAGTATGTATGTATATCTAGTTTATTCTTGCATATAAAATAATGTATATAGTAGGTTATTTTTCTCATTTGCTGCAACTCCTAAAAAAGGTAGCTGTCACCGAGGCGACACCCCTACTTGATGGAATGTTTTTTTTCTTTATTATTTTTTTCATATGTCACCGCGGAGGTAGCCTGAGCCATAAAGTCTAAAATATAAATCGAAGTGTTCAAAGTGGAATCCAAATGTGATTGTCGAAATATAAAACATTTCGATTTTCAGTGTCCTTTTTGGCAGATTGAATATCAAAGTTTTATTTTCTGTATACACTATTACATATCAAAGCATGTTGAAGGAAACGTAACATGAAGGTTGACATATGCTTCCTTATCTTTCGTGGGACAAAACGTAAAAATCTATTTTTTTTTTTTTACATGTTATACATTTATATCAGAAGAAACTACGGTAGGAACTTCGGCTTTGATATCTGAGTTAAAAGGACGTTACAGATTTGCCAAGTCAGGATGAATAATGCTCATGTGCGCTTAGAATCTTCTTATTAGAAGACCTCGGTACAAAAAGAAGGGAGCTCCATGTTTATAAATTATTCAGTACCGAAACAAGCAACCCTGGAGATACTACCTTTTTGCACCAAATTGTTGAAAGGGACATGAATCTGTCCAGTATAGCTTCGTAGTAAAATGAACGAAGTTGCCTCGTCCTTCCAACAATAATGGCGCCAGGACGAAAAAAAATCCGGAAGCGTAGCTGAAATATTGCATTTGAAAAAGTCGACGCATTGACTTCAGTTTATGGGACAGGTTTACCTTAAATAAAGGATACTGATAAAATTGGGGAGCTGCAGTTAGATTTTAGGGGGCCTTCAGCCTCCTAGTCTCCCTGTAGCGGCGTTTCTGTCTTCCAAATAATCGAAAGCGGTTCCTTTTGTTACAATATCTTATCATAAAGATGAAATTTGTACAAATTTGCTTTCGCATTGTGATCTTCATTTATTCCTAAATGATGCTGGACATTGTCCACATACTACGAATCTAAATAGGATAAGTGAGAACCGGAACATTTTCTGTTTATTGTGATCACAAAGCACGCGGAAGAACATTTGACAACATAAACAACCAAAGGCTCGCTCTCGACTACGTCATCAAAATGAAAATCAGAACAGTATGTCGTGTCGTCTCGCTCAGAGAAAACTATCGTATATTTCTTTCCTTCATTATAATATTGGACAAGACGACAAACATAATTCCGGTCTCCTAACTCATGTTCTTTAGGCATAACAGTCTGAATGAGCACCTATTCATGGTGTCCAAAGAAGGAGTAGTAACAACTGAGAAAGTAGTGGTTATGACTGCCAGGTTTACAGAACCGTATCGACATTCTGAATGAAGAAAAGAAGACGCTGTCTAGACAGATGAACAAAGGACGGAACAACTTCTTCAGCACGTTGGTGGTAGGTTTCTGAAATCATATTCAACTTCAGTCTCTCATCAGTATAGTACTGAATAAACACCGACCTCGGAGATGGATTTTTTTTTCTTGAGACGTACGTTTTCCCGCCTTCTTCAATTTATGCTAATTATTTTAAATAATGAGGTGTCCTCCTCGACGGATGGGTGATTTCACTCATCGCCTTATAAGAAAGGGTTCCCGGTGGATGATTCGAAAGTCCTGTCTATAAGACATGATCATCCAATAAAAGACAATGGTAAACCACCAACGGTTCACTTTGCCCAGCGACTCTGAGATTATGTATCTGCCTCCGGAAAGATGAATGGTAAAAAGGTAATGGTATTTTCTGTACAATGCGAATGGTTCCTTTTAGGTACCGTCCCCGCATTCATATAGTGGCATTTGGAAAATTACAATCAGGATTACAGGAGTAGTAGCGTGCTCCACTTGTACCGAGCATATCCTGGTTAGTGGTTTTCAGCCATTAAGCCACGGGAACTCATTACTTTTATGAGTACTAGGATAGAGGCTCATTGATCAAAGTTCACTAGAAATCGAGGCAACTAGCCTTAATTTTCATCATGTTAAAGTACAAATAAAGGTACAAATTTATATATAAATAAATAAATAAATATTATACAAAGAAATAAATGATCAATTATGTATTTTGCTTTCGTCTGGCTATTCCGAGTTTAACTGGCTTTTTTTTTTTTCAGAAAAAACAAACATTGTGACAAAAAAACAAACGACAAATCCTTCGTCATCCGGAAGACTGTACATCAGTTACCTTAATGACTGAAGAATGCCTTTGGCTTTCTCTTTTTCTCGCCCCAGAGCGATCATGTGAAATATGATTGTTTATCTATCGCCAGCATCGTTGGGCGGGATTCAGTGACAAGGCAGTGGAGCAGAAAGGTGGGTCAGGGACTATACAACTCAATTGAGAAACATCGAGCGCATGAAGAGAAATATAGCTAATTCTTTCCGGGATGTGTTAATACTGGTACAATAGTTTTATTCTCAAGGAAATTGTTTAACCTGCTTTACAAAGAGAGAAATTCATTTCAATATGATGTCGTATTTAAATACAAATAACCAGGTTTTCTTTTTTCGATCTTGATTTTATTTTAATTAAGGTTTTATTTAGTTTGATTAATATTTTTTTTAAAGTACTTTATTTTATTTAATGTTTTATGGACTAAACAGTTAATTTTTATGACATAAGACAGTTGGGCGTTTGAGACATAACGTCTTAGTTTTCTTTTATGTCCCATCATTCTTTCCTTCACCTTCTGAAGGATATTCTTCATTCGTTATAATCCAAAAAGAACCTCTAAAAGACGATAACGTCGCGGACTTCGGATCGATGCGTAGATGGGTTCGAACCCGACGGTTTGAAGTTTCCTCATGTTTCACCAGGCGAATACCAGGATAGTACCTTAAGAAAGGTCCTGGCCGATACTTTCTCCATTCTCTAATTGATCCCGCCGTGAGCCAAATATCTAAAAAAGAGTTTAAATACATACAATTCAATTCTAAAATCAGTTGAAGTAAATGGCATTCAAAGATCAAATTATTATGGTCAGGTTATAGATTCTTATTCATTTACCGTTCGCGAGATACATTTTCTTTCCACACATTGAGATACACAGATGAAGAATAGACTCATTGACACTTGACAGTCAATAACATTATCATCATCAATGTTACGGTCAAAATTAGGCAGGTCCTTCAAACCAAGATTAATTTTACCTTTTGTTCTACTTCGTCTTTTTCTTCTGTATTAGCGTCATTCTTGCTCTTCCCCATTTTTTCCTTCAACAGACAAAATACAATTTCTATCGAGTATACAATGCCTTCATCAGTGTCAAAGCTTCCGTGTAAGCATTGTCATTTATGCTTACACTACAAAATGAAATAAAAATTGTTCATAAATCTGCACTATGGATAAAGCTCATAATAATATTGTCTTTGTTCTTATATTCGTTTGTTTATTTGTTGTCTTTTACTATTTGTTTTAGCAACACAGTCTTATTATTTGGGAACTGTTGCAAAAGAATTACAGTCACTAACTTTAAGGCTACATAGCTGACAACATACTCTATCTTTAGATTTATATGGCTAGTGCCAAAATTCTCCACTAAACCTTTGTGAAAATAAGTTATCACTTCCACTTCTAAAAACTCACGATTCGCCACTGGTCATAATCACATTTCTTCGAAATTACATGCAATGTTGCTCTTTTATTACTTACAGCGTCTTACGCGGCGCGTAACGTTTGGAGTTCGTAATAGTTTGTTTCCTCACCGCTTACAGGCCCATAGTTCAAAAAATTCCACTTGTTTTTCAACACTTCATTATAGTAAAATTATCTTGTTTCTATAATTAGTTATTATTAGTGTTGTATTACTACTCTTATTCTACGTATCAGTCACCAGTGGCGGAGATAGACTTGCTTGTACTCCATTCTCACATTACTGCGCCCCGAGCTTTGGCTCTCCTCTCAATACGCTTGGCGGCTCCCCTGTAGTTCTGGGGTCTCCAGATCCATAACTCTGCCACATACAGTAAAATTTGCTTTATTCTGACGTCATTGTCTTGCCCTTATCCTTTAGTCTTTACTCCTGCTCAAATTTTTGTTTTGCCCTCATCTTCAGTTTCAATTTCGCCTTCAGCTTCCCGCTGCAATCTCGTTCTCACACACATATTTACGCCTCATCATCATGTATCAAGTACGCACTCACCCATTCACCCTCATGTCTTGGCTTCACACTTAGGTTTCAATTTCGCCCCTATCTTCGTGTCTTGGCTTCATTCACAGAACTCAATTTCGCCCTCACGTTCATATCTTGACTTCACCCATAGGTTTTAATTTCGTCCTATCCTCGTGTCTTGGCTTCACCCACAGGTTTCAATATCGCTCCCATTTTCGTCTCTTGGCTTCATCCACAGATTTCAATATCGCCCCCATCCTTGTGTCTTGGCTTCACCCACAAGTTTCAATTCCCCCCATCCTCCTGTCATGGCTTCACCTATATGTTTATTTTCGCCCTCATTCTCGTCGGTCTGAGTCAAAGGTCTTAAAATAAATTTAATTTTATCCACGTGTAATTTCATCTAAAGGTCTCGATTTCGCCCTCACTCTCATGTCTTTGCTTCACCCTAGGGTTTCAATTTCGCTCTTACCCTCGTGTCTTGACTTCACCTTCCGGTTTCAATGTCACCCCCACTTTCGTCTATTCTTGGTTCTCAGGTTTCAATTTTTGCTTTCGCGTCAAGTCCTAGCTTCATGCTCACGGGCGCCATCATCAGAGGGTTACCAGATTTGGAAATTATCCTTTCCTTCTTTCTATTGAAAACTTAACAAATGTCGTTCCTTCTCACAAGCAAGGAAGTCGTATGTAAGAAACCGTGATAATACAAACTTAAGTATGTCAACGAACGATGTTGATTTCGGTGATTCAACACAATGATTGTATTTTACAACGTTGATTCAACACTGTGATAATGCTATTATCCATCCAGACTTAAGAGTATACGGTTGCTCTTATGGCAACAGGGATGCCGGTTTGACCGCTAAATAGAAAACTGAACTGAGCTCACTGCAGCCGTTCTCTTACTTCGGGTTACCATAACCAAGCGGCAACGGTCCAGTCGCTGTTAGTTTTCCTTCCTCTTCCCCCGTCAAGTTTTTAAAATGAAACTATCGTTATATTAAATAATTAAATATCTGTATGTAAATGAAGAAAGGCATAAGGGAATTAATTTCCGTACCAATGCTGAATATAAAACTTTTACATGGGATCATCAAAGATAAATAACAGTAAAGAAATTTCTTGTGCATCAGGGGGAAGTACGATAAGTAAAACTGCAGGTGTTGCCCATAAGCTGCAACAGTATAGACCAAACCCTGGATCGGTAATAGTATAACACCCTCCACTGTGCTGAATAACCGAAATCAACACCGTTTCTGTGTTGATTTAACATAAAAAAGTAGTGGTCACCCCCGGCCACCGGAAAGTGTTGAATTAACACAGTTATTTTTTTACAGTGTAGGATAATGAGAACTGGGTTCTTCCAGAATTTCTTGAAACCAATATTACTCCATTTCAGCCTAGCTGTCATTCTTCACGGCTTCAGTTGAACTGAATAGAATTTATTCATGGTCTTTAGGCATCTTAGGCCTTCACAGTTTCAAGTTCCCAAGGATTAATTACTAATTACTATACTTCTAATTTCGAAAGAAAGACCTGTTTATTGCGCAGGCGCATTCACCAACAAGATAGGGAAATCCGTTGTTATGGATACGTAGTGATAGTCATAGGCCACAATGTTGTCACATTTCATATCTTTAGTTAACTGCGGATGATGCGTATCATACAGGAGTCAAGTCTTTCAGGAAGGCGCTCTCTTTCCGTTATCAGCAAGGGAAGAGATTTGAGGAGGTACCACGATCACCAACACACACACCAGTGACAGAGGGAAGAAAATTGGTGACATGGAAACTTCCCCGCTCGCTCGGCATTAAAAGTCTAGTTTCTGCGCCAGTGTGAAACCAAACTCTCCGAAGTAACACTACAAGTGGTTATTACTTTTCTATTATTACCATCAAGGACGGGTATTTAGGATTAAACAAAAGCTCAAAACGACTCGTGTCAATCGATATTTTTTTTAATGACAAATACGTAAAGGTAAGAGTAATTAAGTTTACAAGTCAAAAATAAATTGTGCTTTCTCATAGGGACGATTGTGAAATTTGAATTTTCTTGATAGCCTTTAGGCAACTATGGCTCAGACAGACATAACTGTTCTATGCAGGGCTCGAAATGGACAGGAGCAGACCAGAATGTCGTTCTGGTATGTGAATAATTGGAACTTTCTCGTTTCGTCTCGTCAATATGGTAATCATAGACGAAGAAAGGACAATAGCACGTTAACGAAGGTAAAGCTTTCCGTTTCGTGAAAATTTCCACTATGAATATTTTCGATGTCCTTTTTTATAATCTTTACGTCATTTCGTTTTCTTGTTCCTTCTATCAATAATTCCGTCTGATGACTCCCCGCCTTTACAATGTTCGCCACCTACGCTACAAAGTATACAATAAAAGCATTTAATCAATTTCTTTCTCCACTCCATGGTCATAGTTGACGAAAAGATTTTGACTTCTTTACAAATTTTCTCCTTTCTTGTTCTTGGCTATATTAGCGTGAAAAGTCCCAGAGGCTGAATTAGAATTTTCATCAGGAGGAAAGGGGGCGCATGTCTAAAGAGTAGACCAGGGAACTTTCCAACATTTTCCGGCTAAATTTTTTAAAGTATACATTAATCATATTTCTCTATTTACTACTAAGTTTTTATGATGGAATGTAAGTCTTGTATCACCAAAAGTTTTCTGAAGCTTGATCTGAGGTAACTTGTTGAAATAATGCTATAGAAATTAAATATCCTTTTCTTAAGCGGGGGCGCGTGCCTGTCGCACCAGTCTCTGGATCCACCACTCTCTGGATCTGCCACTGATATGTCCTAATTTATATTTAGCATATACTTCAACGCGGTTGGCTTTTAAAGCAAATCACCCTTCAAGAAAAAAGAAATCCGCTTTTAATTTAATTGTATTCGTCTGTAATGCAGGCTAGCGGCTCAAACCAAAGCTTATAGAGAGAAACTGACTTCAGATTCGAGAACAGACATCATGATTTAACCAGCCATTTTTAAAATGGTAAGCTTTACCTTTACGGTATATTTGCACATGGTCGGTTGAAGTCTGGCGGCACTACAGTCCATCTACGGTATTTTTGTGTTGTATGCACTCAGACAGTCTGTAAGGCAGGCTAGTGTCTCAACAATAGCAGAGAGAATTTTACATTAGATTTAAGTTCAACGACCTTAATTTACTTGGCGATTTTCAATTTGGTGACACTACAACCTCTTCATGTGGTATTTTGCCATTAAATGCACTTTTGTGAAGTTGGGAGGGAATACCTTACTAGGATCTTTTTTGCACTATTTTCTTCATTTTCGCCTTCCGATGCTAATACCAATATACAGATTGTTTCAAAAACCCACCTTTTCGGTATTTCTTTATTATATGCACTCAATACGTTGTCATTGGGCCGACCCTAAGTTTATAATTTATTTTCTTACAATTTTCGTTATTTGCTCTTGTTTTAGTTGTCCCAATCACCAATCCTCTCGTTTGCTATAAGTTAGTCTATTTTTATGACCTTTCACTTCTGCGGCCTGAGCGAAAGTTGGCTAAAGGCCATAACAAAATTAATTCAAATTCCACGTTTGCATGCAGGGTTTAAATTTCCCAAAGGTTAGTTAATCTTAGGCATTATACTACATAACCCTCGCCCATCAATTTCGCGTTGTATCCTTACCACCGCCTGTCGAGGTCTGGTGCTGCTATTAAATAGAGGATGGTTATTTGCAGAATTTTATTTCAGTAATCCGGTTTGGCTCCCAAAAAAGCTTCTTTAACCTTCTTGGAATTGAACTGAATTCATTTATGAACTTCTAGCATTTTTGGCTCAGGCCGGGATGGGGTAGGGATGGTATAAATGACAGGGGGTGGGCTTTATTAAGGCACCAGTCCAGCATTCGCCTGGTGAAACTGTAGGAAACCCGTAGTGTTGCCCATGAGACGAGACGAGTCAGAGAAAATGGATATAGGAAACGAGACGAGACAGAGCTCTCGTCATGTAAAATATACATCTTTTCGAGACGAGACACTCTCTGGACAAGACATTTTCGAGACGAGACGACAGACTACATTTTACCTCTTGGTTTACACTAGAAACCCTGAAAAATCTCAGTCAAGATGGTCGGCCGCGGGGTTCGAATACCGCGGGGTTCGAATACCGCGACGTTACCCTTTGGCCTATGGTTAGACTTGTAGTTCAAAGATTTGAAACTTTGATACAAACAGACGATTTCTTTTGTGTTTCAAGCACGTAAAACATGAACGTGTATATGTTCTTGTTTATATATTAGAAATCATCTTGACTGACAGTTTTAGTTCAAAAATTTGATCCAACAGTGAAATTAGGACAAAAAAATAGAGTTTAAGTTAGACATGGTTAACATGATTTAAACCTAAATTGAAGAATTTAAACTAACTTTGGGGATTCAACGTAACAAATCTGAGTTTTTTTTTTTTTTTAATCTTTAAAAATAACATAAAATTGATCAGTACATAAAAGACAAAACCATGCCTACCCTAATCTGAAATGAAGCCGACAAATCGTTTTTGTAATCTATGTTTTCGTTTTAAAAGAGATGCCACTTCTGTGTTGATACAGTACCGTTTTACATTCAGAATTTCCAATGGAGGCGAACGTGTATGATTAATATACATTAATCTAGAACGGATCTTTGGAACATATTATCCGTTTCTCTTCTTTCCTCTCGGGAATCGAACTCGTGTTTCCATTTCATTGAGACCATCAGCAGCCAGACACACTTCCACGTCTGCACACAGAAATAACAGGATCACATCACGAAACGTCAATAAACACACACACATAGACACACACATATATATATCTACACACACAAGTACAGTACTCAGCTTGTAAGGAGAAATATTTTTCCTCCTCTAAGTTGGCGCCACTGGATCATATCTTGCATGCACTGAAATCGAAAAGCAATTTCGTGCCTTCCAACAGACGGGAGAGTTGAAAAAAAGTCACAATCGACCACCCTTTCTCTCTCTCTCTCTGTTTCTTTCTTTCTTTCCCTCCCTCTCTCCCTCTCTCTCTCCCTAGCCGCATTGAAGGAATTAAAGCATCAACGGTTATGTAAAAGAAAAAAAAGGAGCCCCCTGCTACAATTTAAAGCATTTTGAACGAAACCTTACGGGGATCATTAAAAAAAACGATGAAAATGCGGTACCGGGAGTATATTTTTCGTAGCTAGTCCAGCAGACACACCAACAGCAAGCCAACGAGCCCCGCCCTCTCAGGTAGGTAAAGCAACTTGCACACGGTTGTAAATGCAACGGCTATCCGGTTAGGTTTGCATGTGTACAAATGCATTTACCAAACAAACTACCACATGTTTATTTTACAACGAAATTTTTGCTCAAAATAACTTATTCAAACATATTTTAAAACCTTAATTCTTTGATCTTAAAAAAAAAACTTGACCTAAAATGTTAAAAAAAATAAATGAATCAAAGAAACTTCAAAACGAAATTTCATTGCAGCAGATTCAGGTTTTGAATTACGTAAAAGAAAATTAAATTGTCGTGGTTTCCTTTTGAGTTCATAGTTCCTCAATATTGTGTTGTGTATAGCCTTGCACGGATAATAAAAAACAATTTTCTCCGCAGCCAAGGCTGAAGACAGAAAGAGAGAGAAATAGACACCGGTTTGCTTACGTGAGATATTTCATTCTGCAAATGAAAATATATATATATTTTTTTCTGTGTTTTACATAAACTGTACAAAGATACTGTTCATACACGAGATTCAATAGAAATTTTGTTTTGTTTCTGTCACAAGAATGGGTTGTTTTACCTTTTATATATTAACGAATATAATTAATTTAAATAACACAATGTGTTATTATTGTAATTATTTAAATCACCAACCTTATATACCGACAAAATAATCATTACTGTACAATTCAAATAAAGGTAAATGTTTGAAAATAACAACCTACCTGTACTGCAGTCCCAAATGTCAAACGGGATGCCACACACAACCCCAAGCTTGTATCCCTACGTCATTCTCGCATTTTTTTTTTTTTAGTACTCCCCCGAAAAAAAGAATATATTTTAGAAACACATCACAGTTCACTACATGTAGAGGGTCAAGCAAATCATTCGTTAGTGGATATCAAAAACAGCGCTTCACTTTCAACCTCGCTAACCAATAGCACAAATTTTACCAAGTGTAAAAAAAAAAAGTTAAGAAAAAAAACACGCTCACAAGCAGAGTACACAATCACCCGCCGCCAGCCAGAGCATCACTACCACTGCATTATATTTTCGTCGGCAGCGCGCAGGGTTGCAAGTGCCATGCTAAAGAATTTTCACGTTTTATGGAGGGGTCGATAAAAGTATTTTTGTCGGCAACGTTTGGCCGAGAAACCAGTCTCGTTTTCTTATGAATGAATGAATGAAAGTGCATGGATCCTTATACCGGTTCTCAAACTCGTCCCTTCAACACTCAGAGAGACAGAGGAAAAGAGAGATGGCATTCAGATACCATAGTCGAGTGTGCCAACTGGGATATACGTACTAGATTGCCAGTAACACTAAATGCGTGAGTCTATCGTTGAGCATGTTGCGTTCTCCTGATGTCTTTTTCACTGAGAGGTCTCGGGACAAATACCCGATATAGAAGTAAATACATAATTTCCAGTGCCATTGAGGCTCAACAGCGTATACAATTTCGTTAAAAACATTATGAACAAATTATGATTTATGTATACTTATTATTACTATATTGTGTGCCTAAACAAGCATTAATTACTACCTCAACCAGCTCCCGTCGCCTAGTAGTTACGGTCACAATTTCGTATCGTTACTTAGGTTTGAGTTTGCTACAGTCAATGCTAACTGAGATACTCTGTTTTTCCTCAGTTTCAACAGGTGAATGTCGGGATGGGAGTAGAGAATGTCCTGGACCTTCAATTTTCCTCTTCCCAGAATAGTGCTTGCCGAGGGACATCGTCCATTAGACATGTGATGGATTTATGCCATATATGACTTTATGATCCATAAATATAAGTTAAATAAATGATCTTATCTTTTTTTTTTAAAAAGCAACTTTTACGATTAGAAGAAACAGGTTACACAAGTCAATGATTCTCAACCCTCATTCCGCGATAGTTGACCAGAGATGCCGCTAATCGAAACAGAGTAGTAGATAATCTAACTAATTCTAACCTGATATGTCGAGAACAAACAGTGAAACTTCTAGTGACGGATACCCCAATCAAGTGACACCTCCCGTAACAGACATATTTTGTAATCCTAACAATCTCATTAAACGTATTGGGAAACCTCTCTAAAGCGGACGCCCTCTACTGCGGCAGCGTTTTCTGTAATTTATAACTAATATTGATCTCCGCATTACGGATATTTTTTGTACAAAACAACTGGAAAAGTAAAAGTTTATGAGATCTTCATAAGCCAGTACTTTGAGCCTTCTTACTTGATCCAAGTCGCCTAGGATCAAGTCAACCCCGCAATATTTCAGAAGTGTTTTTGCAAAGCAGACTTTTTATCAGAAGATGGGTTGATTGAAGATGCGATTGATTGAAGATATTGTTAGCTTGTTTACTGTTGTTGGTAACACCAATGTTGCTGCAACTGGTAATGGTTATATCGAAGCTGAAATATTGATGGAAACTGGGAGTATTGACGTGTGTACCAACCATAGTGAAGGAACTGAAGCAGAAGAACTCTAAATTGGAATAGCAAGTGAAAAAATACATGGAAGTAGTTTGTCAATTTCGGAACATTTTTGCTTCATGAAAAAGAACACTACAAAATTGTAATTTATTGACAAACTAAAGCGAACAATTTTGGACATCCCATGGTGTCCGCTTTAGAGAGGTTT
>JAGDQP010054074.1:0-13416 GCA_022664845.1 Lepisma saccharinum
ATACTCACCAACTGAACCTCCTGGCGTGCCATGTTGCAACCATAAGAAAGAAAATGCTTATTGATGCGATAATCTTTCCCTCGTGGACATTTCGAAGTTTCATTCAGTATTTTACTCCTCTATAGATAAAATCCAACAAGACAATTTCATTATTAAGCATACCAAATCAGTACCAACAAAAAGACAAAGACCTACTGATAACAGTCGATCGGAAAAGAAACTTACATTCGTATACTTCTTTAGAAAACGAGATGGTTCTCAAGTCCGAATTTGCCGGCAACCCATCCAAACGAATCATTTTGCAGCAAAATCACAAGAAATCGTGTGTGTTGGTCAAGGGTGAAGTGGCTTACAGAACTGACACCTCTAAATTCAGACAAGTAACAAAGCCAGATCTTACACATCAAACTATGTGGCCAAAAGAGATGAACAGGGGAGTCAGTGTAAAGCCTATGAAAATAAAGGACGTTGCGAAACTGTTATCGAAGCACTTTGGAGACGACTGGAGGAACAATGAATCTCTTCAGTTTTATTTTCAAGTGGAGAAAAACCAAGTTGGAGAGACGTCTCAATCAGCTGACGAAACTGAGTCTGACTACGTAGTCGAGGAAGAAGAAGCTGGTATTCTTGATGTCGTTTAGTAAACTAATGTAAAAAGCCATTCTTCCAAAGATTTAATACCATTATGTTATCAAACCGGAGATAGTTTTAATTGCAAATGACCGTGTACTCTACTTTCGACAACAAAATAAAGTATTTTGCAACTTTACGATTTATTATTGATATCCTATCATGTCATAAATTATTGGTTTTCCCTCTTTTTATTGTTAAATTGTCCTTAGTGTTCAAACCCCTCTGAAGCAACAGCATCAATGTATTTCTGAGTTTCAATTCCAGCCAAATCCTGTCAGTATCAAAACCCGCCAAATCCTTAATTCAGTATCAAAACCCGCCACATCCGAATTTCCAACACCTATCTTCCCTTATATGTCAGATTGCTATAATTGGATTGTTTTCATATTTTGCCACTATGACACAATAAAATTAACACGCTTTTTGGTAAAAACATTATGTTTGTATTGTCAAGGGTTTGTTTGTGACCGTTTTTGTGACTTTTCCAAAAAAGTGTGTAAGAGGATTTGGCGGGGTTTGATTCTAGGCACCTCATATATACGATGTCCTAACCAGTAATGGACCAGTCGGCCGTAAGTGACCAGAAAGGGTAACAGCAAACGGCAGTAAAAGACATTATATTGGATAAAGGCCTAAACAAAGAACGTTTTATACTTCGAGTTCCCAAACAAGTATTGCATAATTTTCAGAGCTGATTACAACATAATCTATGGAAATCAAATTATTCATTCAAACGTCGTACTCTGCATACAATAGAAATACTGCAAATAATATTTACGTTTTTTGCAAGAATTAAGACATAAATTAAAAAAACGGCCACACAGCGATATCAAGCGTAAAAAAAATGAGTTAAAATCGAAAATTTGGTTCATATTGGTTTATACTGGAATTGGACTAATGAGTTTAAGTTTCCTCTCCGCTCCCTAGCTTCACATATTCATGAAAATGTAAATGGTTGCAGTCAGTCCAGGATCGTAATTATGGAGGTCGATGATACAGCCACACACGTTAAAATCTTTTGAGTTTTCATTCGAAACGAAACATTTTGCGATGTAACAAGAAGTTATGTTCTGTAACCAACAGCGAGCTCTGCGTAACGATACTGGAGTGATCGGTTGGGTTGAAAGATTTTTTTAATCGGACAGTTTAAATTAATATTAACTAAATTTTCAGTTTTAACTCAAATTTCTTACGCTTGTTACCGCTGTGAGGCCCATTTTATTGTTTATATCTTAATTTTAGACTTTTTTACGTACTGCAATGTCGATATAAGAGTACATACCGAAAATAATATTTGCAAGAATTAAGATATAAATAAAAAAAAACAGGCTGCACAGCGATAACAAACGTAAAAGACTTATTCAGAACTGACAATCTAGTCGATACTGGTGTAAACTAGAAACGGATGAACGAGATTAACTGTCCCCTCGTATCCCTGGCGTCATATATTAATTGTATAAATAATGTATGCTTTATGGTAAAAATAGGCAACTATGGCTTTAAAATAATTCAAGTTTGAATATGACATCCGTTGTCGACTTCTCTTTCACAGTAGGGGTGGAAACCTAGGTAGAACCAGGTGAGTGATGAAACTGAGTTAAATTTTCAGTCAGGATGGGCGACAACATATTTCAAACCTGCATGCCTCCCAAGCCCCGATCCGAAACCTGCGACCGTAAGCATTAGAACACCACGGAAGGATTCTGAAACTGACAAGTCCTTTTCAATCGTTTAAGTTTCTTTACTGGAATAATCTACAAATTCTCGAGCACACGCTAAACTTTATTTTTTACGGTTAAAAATCTACATCTTAGAACCTCCGAAACTCCACTTGCCGAATTATAGGTTTAACCCCTCGATAAAATTAAATGAAAATCTTGTCAAAATCACATTTTTTTTTTGAAAGTTGACCAAATAAGCTTCAAAACATCTGCTTTTACGCCTTTCTCTTGGATTCACAATGGTTCATGGTGCCTTAAATCTTGCCATTTTAATTCAACTCGTTTCCCGACCTTACAGAATGATGAAATTTTGCACAGCGATGTAAGTGTGGTGGCAATACAATATTCCATTGTTGTTTTCATATATTTCCATATTTTAAAAGCATATTTTTTTAAAAAGAAAATGGACTTCCTTATTCTAAAATAAATACTACAGCCTACAATGATGTTGCCTTTGACTAGTTGTAAATCACTTTAAGATTTTTGTCACAAATCACCACCCCAACACCGAAATAACTCGAAAATAATATTAAAAACTTGATAAGATCAAACTCTTCTTAAACAATTCGTTCCAAAAAAAGAATCAAAAGATAATTTTGTTTATGAAGGACTAACAAAAAAAGCCTGTTTCGCGCCAATTCAAGGATGTATAAAGTGAAGGTATATGAGAGCGCGCCTCATGCTTTTCTAGTTAATCATGCATAAACAAAATTATTTTTTACTTTTTAGAACAAATTGTTTAAGAAAAGTAAAAGTGTTTTCTTTTACCTTTCAGTAAGAATTCTTTTATTTTGTTTTTTAAAAGAAACGTATGTGTTTAAAAAAGTGTTTTTTTAATATTATTTTTGACGTACTATGTGATCTGTAAGTAAAACGTCCAAGTTACTTTTGTAGCGTGGTTCGCTTGATACAACGTTCCCTTGTTAATTAGAAGACCCGGGTTCGAGTCCCGACGGAGTATTTCTTTGTCTTTCCAGTTTCACATTTTATAAAGTTCACTGTTATTGGTTAGATTAGGTTAGAAACATCAGATTAGATTTTCCTTCATTTTACACGACCCATTCGCAGCACATATTTGATTTTATATTAATTTTCGTCTGTACGAGGTAAAAAGAGTTTTTCTTTTTCTTCTTCGTTCAGTTACGTAGGTAAAGAATGACGGTTGGTTGGTTATAAACAAGGATGTTCTAATACAGGATTTGCTTCTAGCTGTCTCATGCGCAGAAAAATGAAGCAAAATCAACAACTGAGCATCGACCAAAGTGACGTACCTGAACTACAGATCGAACAACTACAGAGTTTGTTGCCATGTTTTAGCTGAAAACAATGTTTATGATTGCAGTAAATGGGCTAACTAGACGGGACTATACTGTGACGTTTAGCTTCATGTTCTTCGCAAAAACGCATATCCTCTATTAGAACATCCTTGGCTAGAAACTTAAGGCTTCAACTGTAGCTGCAACTGTTGCTACTATCGATCACTGGTAGAAAGATACGTGAGAACTACTAGCAATCACTTCTTGTTATTTTCTATGTTTGAACGTGCCTGGCGCGTCAGCTGGTGCCGAACGTGACTACCTACCAAGAAAGTGCCTGTTGCGCGGTATTTAGCACGCAGTTATTCATATCATCGTATGGTTGCGAAGCGTCAGTGCAGGACTCTTAACTATAGAAGAGACGGTCAGTACAAGCCATCTATACCTCGAAGTTTTGTATGTTTTTCTATCGATAGCTCGAACCTCGCTAAGTCGAAATATTCGATAAATCAAATGTTGTAGTTTCTCTTTCGAATAATCGAGGTTTTACAATGTATATTTTGTAATGTTTAAAAGAAAGCATTACGCTTTTTCTTGAATTCTTTCACCAAAATTTTAGATACACGATTAAGAATTAATTTCTGATATAATATTTAATTGACATTTGATGGTAATTGTCACTCTAAAGTCTTAAGTTATTTTCAAAAATGAAGAAGTAAACGGCCTCAACCTTCTGATAAAGTCTATGTCTCTGAAGAGATCCACACATCTTCCGTTTTCTGGAACAGTATCTGAAATCAAAATGCACTGTTTCAGTAGTGTTGCCAGCCACAGTTGCGAAGAATACGCCAAACAGCAGAACAAAATGCTAGAACGCGCTGAAAGAAGCTTCGAAAGTCGCTTAAAAAGTCGCCAAACAAATCGAGAGTGTAAAAATGTTTCGTTTCGACGCTATAGGCTGCCCAAAACGTTGGAAAATGAACTGTGGAGCTTAGCATTTCCATACCATTGATAGCAGAACTTATGCGACATGCAAGATTTTTTTTCAGATCGCCGCGCACGGCTGGGCAGCCATTTTGGTAACTTACGGAGCACACTTGGAAACACTTCCGGTACGGCACGGAAATTTTACCTAAAAAGAACTTTTGAGTAAGCAGTACTTTTACGGATGCCAACCGCTAACAGGGGGCCTGCCCACCCCCCGCGGCTAACGCTGCCTAGCTCCCTTCGGACGCACCCTTCCCCCATTGCACACCTCGCTATTGCTCGGTGTGCATCCTGCCCTGGTGGGTTTATATACATCTTAGTTTTAGTGGCATCTTTTAAAATTGTAAAACACAACTTTTATTAAATTTGTTTTTGAGTATTTACATAAAGAATGAGAAAACTTTAATTTTCCTTTTTAAAAAATGTAAAAGGTCGACGCGAGGGTTTGAACCCTGGACATTTAGATTAGCTTTCGAATGTCTTGACCACAAGACCAAACTGCCGTTGCCGGTTTGAGCGCTTGTCGCTGCTACTTATCGTTGCTACTAAGCGAGAGTGGGCTATTCCTACCGGAAGTGTTTTCAAGTGTGCTCCGGGAATTGCCAAAATGGCTGCCCAGCCCTGCGCGTAGAGCTGATAAAAAAATCTTGCAGGAGGGAAAGGTAATTGGTTTGCATAAGATAGGCCCATCGACCTCCATTAATACGATACTGGACTGACTGCAGCCAGTGTGTGAATTAACGGGGGGGCGAGGATTTTCCCCTTGGCAAACAAGTTTCCTACCCTGACAAACTAATTTTTCGTTCCTGCCAGGAATATATCACACACTCTTCCCCAGAAGATGTTTCGATCAAGATTAGATAAAACATCGGAACTTGTTTGTTTGGCAGAAGTCGAAACTATTTTCATGGAAGGGACAAGGGTGTATGAACTTTTACTAGTCAGCTAAGCCTATTTGGTAACCATTTCTTTTGTGATGTTTTGAAGTAGCTTAATGTGAATGGTTTAATATGATTGGTTTGATTTAGTAACCTCCTATGGGAAATAAGACTGCATGTCTCCCCACCTCTCTCTCTCTCTCTCTCTCTCTCTTGCACTCGCTCTGTCTCTGCGAAGAAGATGAAGTTGAGATGGACCGGTCAACAGATGGAAGATTGACGATAAATGTACTATATTGAATTCCTAGAGAAAAGAAATGACAGAGACGACGTCCAAATGGGTAGATGAAATCAAGCGTTTCTCAGGAGCTACATGGATGAGGATAGCAGGTGACGGAGATATGTGAAGAGAAAAGGGGGAGGCCTTCATCCAGTAGTGGATATAAAACTGCTGAATATTATAAATATATTATGTAATTCCCTTTTGAAATCCGTGCTTATATCCCCCCCCCCGGCTAAAAAGTATAATTCGTACACTGACTGCAGCCATTGAAAATTTCATGAATATGTGAAGTTAGGGAGCGGAGAGCAAACTTAATCTTGTTTATCCACTTCCAGTCTAAACCAATATGTACAAAATTTTCGATTCTAACTCAGTTTTCTAAGCTTGATATCGCTGTGTGGCCCGTTTTTAATTTATGTCTTAATTTTTGCAAAAAAAAAAAAACGTCAATATTATTTGCAGTATTTTCTATTTTATGTAGAGTACGATATACTCTTACATGAGTAACTCACGAAGTAGGACTTAAATGAAAAAACGGTCCACATAGCGATATGAAACGTATAAAACTGAATTAGAACTGAAAATTTGGTCCACATCGAATTAGACTAGAAGTGAACAAACGAGCTTAAATATTTGCTCTGGCATCTATCTTTCAACACTAAGTAGTCACTCCAGTACAGTTTACGTAGAGCTCGAAGGGTAGGCCTAATAGTAAACGTACCAGTAATTAGTTCTTTTAGGGGCCATTTTCAAGCCCACTTGCGTTGCTTGCGATTTAGGTGAACAGCAAATTGAAACACGTGTGACAACACGTAATAAAACTACACCACGTGTTTACATTGGCTAATCACCCTAATCGCAAGCAGGGGTGGATCCAATTCCAGGAAAGGTAATTACCCGTCCCAGAATAATATACTTTTTTAAATTTAAAAATAAAATCCATCCTAGAGTTACAGCTCTCGATTTTGTCAACTTTGTATTAGAAATGTAAAATAAAACCTAAAATAGGTAGGCCTTACTTTCTGTTTACGTTGTCAAATGAAGCAATACACCGCAAGAAATTACTTGCCTTGGCGATCTTGCTAACAAAACGGCCACCTTCGAAAACGCAGATGGCCATTTCTGTTCTTTCTTTTCAAGGTGCGATATTTTGGGCTCTCCCTCCGTCCTCAAAACCTATCTCTGCTTGATGTTAACAACAATTGGCAGGCAATAAGCTATACACCTGGTCTGTCCGCCAGTGTTTGTTGATGTTCCTGTTTTAGACATGCCAGTTTGATAGGTGCAGAAAGCAAATAGACCTAATGTTCTTCTTCATGCGGGAGTTGTCGAACAATGTTATGGATGGAAATTGGAGAGGTGGAGTTGGGTTCCAAACTGTCCTTGTCTTTCAAGAAGGAAAATTGAACTTCTTGAATTCCATGGAATCACTAGAATTTGTCATAGGATTTCTGACTCTTGGAGAAATATCTTCCTTGTTTTCTCCTGTGGCCACTGGATTACAAAAACACACCTTTACCATTCCAGAAGCAGAAATGATGATTGAATGTGTACGCAATGCATTAACACCTAAGCGCGAAAATGCAGAAATGGATTTCGGTATTCTTTTCCAAGAAGCGACAGAAATGATGCGAACAATTCGTTAGACCATGGAAATCTCAGTGAAGCGCCAGTTTTTAAAACAAACCATCCGAAACAACGTGCGAGCCGACTCTCCCGAGGAGACGTTATGTTTATATTCCTGTGCTTGATAACATCCTGACAGATATAAATTGAGGATATTGCCTTATGCTTTAACATTGTCTATGTGTCCTTCCTCCGGTAATGTCCTCAACTGTAGATTTCCGAAGTAAAACTTAAAATGCGTTACTTCCAGAGAACATTCAGTTTCATCAGGAAATAAGTACGGAGAGGCGAAAGGAAATACTTGAATTCCTGTCACCTTTCACGAGCAAATCCATGAGGAAATTTGCTGGAGAGGTTGAAATTTGGCGTCGTTTCGCCTGCTAGAGAAGAAAAGTAGGGAAATAAATAACTCTCTGGACGTGATCCTCATTTGTGACTCTGAACAATAACCTTCTTCTTCTTTTTCTTCTTCTACTACTACTATTTATTATTATTACTATTATTTGTAATCGATGAGTATCAATTTTTAAATAAGTTAATTCTACAGAAGAGCTGCGTATCCTTTTCTAAAGTTGTTTCACCTTTTTTTTGCAATATACTTTTACCTTGTTTTGAACTCGAACGACAGTCTCCCCTAAAATATTCAATGTGGATTCGCTCTTGATCGCAAACAACGAAAGCGGGCTTGAAAATAAGCCCTTAGGCTAGTGTCGTTTTAAAACTTGATGTGCAAATCTATTCCGGCTTTGTTTTTCTGTTACTGACTAACTGGAAGCTCTTCGATCTTCCCCGAATCCAATTTCCATGTGAAACAATAAAACTGGAGAACATATATTTTATTAATTATTTTTCTCCGAAACAGAAAAATAATCTATAGTTGGTCTCCTTCATTCCCAGTTATTGGCCCTTCTTATAGACACCTGATAACCTGTACCAGCTATTACCCTGATGAGGCCAATAGCTCGCGCCACTGCTCCTTTGAAGCCAAGTACTAAGTGGAAATACTAGCGATCGTATTTTCATGGCTTAAATGTTGGAATGGCTATGTTAAAGATCTGTTTTTTTTTTTAAAGAAATGGTTAATTATTTGCCCCATGCCAAATAAATGGGCACTGTGGAAAAATGGCATACCAGTCATTATCCCTATCCCGCCGTAGAAGTAACTGGCTGGAATAATTTACATAATGATACATCCAAAGGTGTCTCTAAACATCCATCTGGTTGTTTAAGAAGGGCAACATCACAGTAATTACATTACAGCAATAAAGAGGAAAATGAAACTGTAGATTCCTTTGCTTAGATTATGATAGGGTAAATTTGTAATTTAACAAAGCGTTCATGAAATTATCACCTCAAGCTCGACCAATAACAAAGATGATGTGTTTTGTGTGCAGAAGACATTAAAGAAAAATTAGCAATTTGAAAGAATAGTAGTTTTGCCAAACTATTTTCGACCTTAATTTAAAAAAAAATCTTAGGAGGGCCTATTTCAGCGACACCCAATAAATTTGCATTTAAATTTCGCTTATGACATAGAAGAATTTTTGACTCAGCGCAGGATAGGGTAGGAGAGAAGATGTTCGAAGTCACTCGGCCATATCCTAATTTAAAGATTCCATCCCAATATGCGCGCGGAGTGTCACAAAAGAAACAGAAATAACCTCCATATGGCCTCTGGGTTCGATCCCAGGCATTGGTTGTTTTTATATTATTTCTTATAAACCGAAAATTGTGCGTGCGCGAAGAAAATACTTAACTTTATTGATTCGCAATAAATTAAAATTAAACGCCGCTGTTGCGTCTGGGATCATTTCATTACTAGTTCGGTTGACTGAAACCACGTGGCAAGAAAAACATAAGAGTAGGGACCATTGATCCATATCTAGAAGTGATACTGGACTGATTGATGCCATTAACGTTTAATAAATATATTAAGCTAAGGAGCAGAGGCTTGAGTTAGTTTCGTGTCCAATTCCAATCTAAACCAATATGGACCAAATTTTCAGTTCTAAGTCATATTTTTACCTTTCATACTATATTTTACTCATATTTTGTGGGGCCCGTTTTTTATTTATATCCTAATTTTTGCTAAAGAGAAAAAGATAACTATTATTTACACTATACGCACAGTCCGGACCTGCGTAAGTCAAGAATTTCAGATATACGTTTTTTTTTAAAAAATGCCGCCCAGCATTAACAAGCGTATTAAATTTGACTGGAAGCAGTGTCTATCTTTCACTTGCCGATCACTCCAATATCGTTACGCTGAGCATGATTGTCGGGACTTGTAGATTAACTGGAGATTTGTCAGTTGAATCTCGTAATAATAACAATAATAATAATAAATGCTTCGAGCAACTGGTCCTTAGTTCTCAACAGCTAAGTTGGTAACACTTTTACTTTCAAAAGTCTTGGTTCTTCTCTTTTATTATTGGAACTGTGAATAGCCTGTGCCCTGGAAGAAGAATTAGTGCTCATGTCGAGTATTACCAGGCGGCTCCTAAACTTAGAAAAAAAATCTAAAAGGAAAGAACAAAAGTTACAAACACCGTTTAGAAGTAGTCAAGCTTTGACAGAAGACGAGTAATATGGTAAGTTTCTCGTCTATGCCGCCAGAGGGGAGAGGCGTGGTGACGTAAGTAAGATATTAGGAAAAAATTGAGTAAGTCAAAGAGACGATCCGCCATGTTTGCAAAATAATATCTTTATTTTGAATTGAGATTCTTGTGATAATAAGGTTTTTGTTATTACCTACATCAACGAGTTTGATATCCTAAAAATAATTCCTTCTTACAAGGAAACCGTCAACATTGTCATGCCGAAACATACCCTCAAATTTTTCGAACGTGTCAAATACACCAAAATAACACTTTACACAAAATTTGAGGTGCCAATCCAAAGTTCAAGTGAGCTAACAAAAATGTCAAAAATCGGAAAATTCTGCTTCCATAATATGAATCACGTTGGCTACACTGGGACAGAGCACTTGGTTGAGGGAAACTACCGCACTCACTACATGGAGAATGCAGAAACTAGTAAAAAAAAATGTTTGGGACGAGAAATGTATTATGCAGTGGTCCTAATATTTATTCTCTGCTTTTGCGCTAACTTCTTGAAACTCACTTTTTCGTTACTTTCCTTTTTAAAATCACATCAGGAATTTTCTGACTGACTTAACGACTGGTCATTTCTAAACTCCAAATTCAAGGAGTATGGATTAAAAAAAAGAAGAAAATATTATCTTTCATGTAGTGGTGGGGGAAAACGAAAATGTAGTCAGATTTACTGTTGCAGCAATACGGATTCAAACTGATGAAAATAATTCTTGATTGCAGGGGCGGTTCCAAAGATAGGGGTGCGAATTTTTATCCTTCGAACTACTAGGACTAGACAGGCGATTGAGGCGTCGTTGGAAAGATCTCGGCAAGACGAGTTCAAACCCTTATATTTATCCTAATTAAAGGTCGGATCCCGAGTTTTGGACGTATTTTCTGCTTCATAGCTACTAGGATAGTTGATGTATCGTTGAAAAGGTCTCGGCACATTTGTTCGAACGTAACATTGATCATGTAAACAGGATGCTCGCTGCTTAAGGCTGGCGGTAGCTTATGTGCACAGTCGCTTGACTGAACTCCCCCCTCACTTGTTTCTATTATTGTATGAGGTACCTCCGAACCATCACAAATAATGTTACGTGGCTGTTCTTATCAGCGCTGCAACCACTAAGTTCCCATTACATTTGCCTCGAAGGTACGAATTAAACTGTTTGAGATTAAAAGTAAAGACTATGATCATCTTCACTAGTCGTAATGCATTATCTACAAAATGTGGAATCAAGTGTTCTGCGGCTTGCACAGCAAATGTTCGAAGAAAGAGGATGGAAAATTGTGTAATATGTAATACTGCACACACAACAGCCTACACGTAAGTAAGTTAGTCTAAAATTGTGCTTTTATATTGCATTATTCCAGTTGGGAATAAAGTTATAATTTTCATTCAGTCTTGCGTTGCTTGCGATTTGGGTGAGTACCCAATTATTTGGGTGATAGTCTGACGTCATGTATGTTCCCTCTATTTTCTTCCTAACTCTATGGTACGCATGGCCTGTAGTGCCTTGTTTACATTACTAACATTTTACCATGGTTAACGTTAACCTGAGTTCATTTTAGTAATGTAAACGGTAGTTACCGTTAACGCGGGTTTTAAATTTAACTAGCGTCAACTTATGACGGTTATCTTGTAACGTTAGTAAGAAACGACCGTCTAAACCCAAGTTAGTTATTAGGGACGAATCACTTCGTGAGTTTATTTTATTTCTTTACCGCATATCCTCTATTAGAACTTCCTTGGTTAGAAATTGAAGGCATCAACTCTGGCCGCAAATGTCGCTACTATCGAGCACTGGTAGAGACATCTAGAGGTATACGTGAGAACTTTCTGCAATCACTTCTTGTTCTTCTCTATGTTAGAACTAGCCTGAGGCTGAATAGTGTACTTCAGTACAACAACACAAAAAGGTCCAAAATTATCTGCTGTTTGCTAAGAGATCCGGCTTTTAAAACACTAATATTGGCGCTCTTACGGGCTTAACAGTGTAAGTACCTGGTAAGCACAAACTTCAACTTAAGGCTCAATCCAAGTAGTGAGGATTAAGATAGTAAACACGACGGAAGTCGTCGTCACCTACGACGTCATACTGACAGACTCTGACGCTTTCGAAATATATTTTCACATGCTCGTATATATAATTAATAATAGCTTTTTTGCATTTTTCATACGTTATCTTAAATTAGTGACCATGGGAAAGTAGAGGTTAGGTAAAGTTAGGTGCGGTCATGTATCTTTACAATTTCCCCTCTCAAATTCCTTGCGCGAGACGCTCGTCGACTTACGCCGTATTTACTGTTTTAATCGCCATGTCAATCGAAGTCGGTTTTCCCTGCGTTTTTCGTTTTACGTCGATTATTCAAAATTCAGAGCAGTTAAACAAAATGTAACTTACGCAAACCAAAGTTCGTGTTATGCTTCAATAACGAGTTCAATTAGCTTTAAAGAAATGCTAGTAATAACTTCAGGATTGTGTGCATACACATTTGGGACATTATTCTGCCCGAAAAGTGTCTGCACACAATCCTGAAATTACAAGTAGGATTCCTTTAAAACTTATTGTACCCATTAATAAAGCACGAAACGAACTTTGGTCTGTGAAAGTTAAATTTTGTTTACCTGCATGGAATTTTGAATAATCGACGTAGAAAGAGAAATGGGGGTAAACCCACTTGGATTGAGCCTTAAATGTTGATTTTTTCTTGTTCGCCTTCTCTTGTTACAAAACACCAAACTTCTTTTTATTTTTACTTAAAAAAAAAAAAAGACGAGCTCTTAACGCTTGTGATCTGTGCCGGTATCTTCTAATTGCTGTGAAAGAAAAACACATTTACTGCAGTTAGATTCTTCTAGTGAGATTCCTTTTGATTAGCTTGTAAGCAGCTCTGAGAATTATAGAACCCTTATTTGGGGACTACACTATTAAACCCTAACGAAGTAGAAAAAGTACTTTGTTTACTTCTGGTAACGTTTATTTCCCTTACTGGTCAACCTCTGGCGTCTGGTCTATAACTGGTACGGTAATAATATTTGTAATTTTATCTCTAGTTTCTTTTCATATCTGCTGCTTACGCTAAAAAAAATCTCCCGAAAAATTCGGAGAAGTGTGTTTTGTTTTTATTGAAGACGGTCGACATGTGTGAAGAAACTGTACCAATGTGTACGTTTTCCCCATTCAATAAAAGATAAAACATGTTTTTATTTCACTATAAAAAAAAAAAGGCAAGGGAATAAAATGTGTCCGTCTTTAAGGTGAGAAAAATACACCGGTAAAGGTCTTTCGTTAAGTGTCCATCTGGCAGGGACGAAGGCAGGTACGTTAAATGCTTTCTGCATGCTTTTGTCTCTTTCACTACAATAGTTATGTTGTCAATAAGTTTACCGAAAGAAAAAGAAAATAAGTGTTTTAAAATTGTATTTGGTGT
>JAGDQP010054075.1:0-13416 GCA_022664845.1 Lepisma saccharinum
TGTGCACGTTGATTTTCTTTTTTAGTTTTATATTTTTATATGGGCCAATCTAGTAACTTTGGACTTCGGCCCGTCACTATTCGCCCTTTAGCCTTTAAAATCCACACTCATGCTCCTGCCGGGACTCTAACCCGGGACCTTCGAGTCATTGGCCTAAAGATGTAAAAATAGGTTTAACTGAAACTCTAACCGAAAAAAGCCTATAATATCTGAATTTGAGAAGTTTTCAATGTACTTCTATTGTAACCGACCTTTAGAGAAGCTACCAGAAACTGCATAATTGCAGAATTTTTAATCTGGATAATGACATATATAAAATCACCAACAGCTCAGCATAAGAGTGGCAACCTTTAAAATGGTCGAATTTTTAAAGCTTATGATTGTATTCGTTTAATTAGTTTATTAAATCTGGGCTTTATGGTGGACGAACACCGTGTGCGTAAGGTTTCTCGGGGTTCTACCGTTTCCTCCTGGTTCTACCGTTTCCTCCTACTTTCTTCATTCCACCAATCATCCATTCGGCCTGAGCCAAAGTCTCCTCAAAGCTTAAAAATTAAATAAGAAATTAGAGTCCCTGCCGCGCAAACAACCATTTTCTTTATAATTAACTAAAAACTTCCATTAGTTTGTAATTGCAACTACTGTATAACAGATCACTTCTTTCATTTTCCATTGACAGTTGGGTTTTGTTAGCGTGAACGCATTATATTTTGGTGATTCCATTCCCAACTTTTAGTACTTGGCTATGGATTCCATTGGAACAAAGGTGGCCGTTAATAATCAAAAACAGTAAACGTGAAATACTTTCGACTAACAAGCTTGGGCTAAATTATTTGCGTCAATGTTCATCACATTAAATCCTCTTTCGTATTCCGCAGTATTACAAGGAAATGTTTGTATTCAGCGCTTCAAGAGTTTAAAACATTTCGGAATTGTCGGAAATACTCAACCTATTTCCGAATACCACTCGTCGCCCTTCCTACATCCAAGTTAAATCTTTCATAAAGTTTCCATACTTCTTTCACTGTGACGTCTTCGGATCATGCATTTGGATCTAGCATCGTAATGTCATTTAAGATGTGATCATTGGATTAATTTTTTATCATACAATGTTCTCTTCATAGTATCACAAAAAATGATAATAAATTGGTTCGAGTTCAAGCTTTAACTTTGATATTGATTTTAAGAGAAACTCCTCTTATTAGACAGGCCTAGCTTTCAACGCCTTTTCTTATATTGGTTCAGGTTCCTCCGTACCGTACAGGTTTCTATAACCCTGATGGTCCGTCGAACGAGATAATCACCAGTTGTAGAGTTATATCTTTGTCTTGCAGCTGGAGAGACAAATACGATAGTCCTACAGTACACCGTACATCAAACCCAGATCTGTTATAAGTTCATAACTAACAAGTCTATCTGCCAAATCACTAACACACTTTATCTCTGAGATGCTCATATAAGGTTGAATGTTTACCCATACTACAAAGACTGTTCTTAAGCTATGGAAATGCAGCGAATATCCACATTTCGCCCAATTCCCAACATACTGAGTTCAAGGTCTTAGCATATATTGGAGAGCTCCAATAAAATTTTCGAAGATTGGCTATAATGTGCGTAGAGAGTTTCGATACTAGTTTTAGAATGATTTACACCCACAACTTTATTGATGGAATCATTCACTGCAAGTTCTAACCTATGGTTCATGCAAAGTCAAACAAGTGAAGGCGGATATTACCTGCTAGTCGTTTTGGCTTTTACCATTTGCCTTGGCCAGCATGACCCTGGCATTATCACGTACAAAAAGACCCCCAATGATTATGCAATTAATTTTCTGAGAACCCACACATTTTCAAGACTTTTAATACAGTTGAGCATATTACTTTAGGTGTCTTTCTCCCTCATTCAACCAGTTTTAAGGACATAAAAACTGGATCTTCGTTGCTGATCGGGGCTCGCATATACTCAACAAGGGTAGATTTTTTACTGATAGTTGAAGATTTATCTATCAGCACAGATAACGTAGATGATTCAACTAAATGAGTGACAATGCGTTTGTTCATCTCATCATCAAAATAAGACTATTTTGTTAGTAGTTCTCTACCAATGGAAAATTTGTCCTATGTGGTCACCATTGAACTTGAGCATCTAATTGAATTCTATTCGACTGCCAGATTTGCAATAAGTCTTTCTACTTTTGACTTTCAAATTTACAAACAAACTGAATGAAATTTCGAGTTAGAATGCGTCCTGATCTTGTGCCGGAGTGAAACAAATTGAGCACTTCTGTTTGTCCTTGTCTCCAATGCCTTGTCTTTTAGCACAGCAAGGACTTTTTTTACCTTATAGGATTCTTCTTTCTCTGACTTGCAACATTAGGTATGCGGTATATTGGAATTTCTCAGGAAAATAGTTCCATTTATGACACTTTATTCGTGTGTAACCCAAATTATCCTACCACGCTTTGTTGTAATTTTATCACAGTTCAAAGTGACGGTACAGGACTTTTTGGACACCCTGTACCATACTAAAACAAGCCGTAACTTATAAACATGTTTACATTCTAGCTTGCGGAATTCACTCCATCTTCTATCTGACTTAGATTTCCAGTCAGAAATCCACGAGTTCCTGAATTGAATTGAATTGAATTTTATTTGTGACCTTTAAGCATCTAAGGGTCAGACCGGGATAGGATAGGGGAAAAGATTCGGAAAGACGTCGGCCAGGGCCTATGTTGAAGGTGAAATCCCTGCACTTGCATGGTGTGACTTAGGAAAACCCCTGGAAAAACCTCAGTCAGGAAGACCGGTCGCTGGGATCGAACCCACGACCTTACAAATGCTACGCCAACGCTCCTTCTGATTAGACACCTAAATAAGATAGAAGATGGGGTGAATTCCGGGAGCCTCTCTCGATGATTAAAATATCTTCCTTTTGAAGTCATACTTGCATTTCTTCGATGTCGGTTTTAAGCATGTGTGCCGCTATTTTAGCGTCCTTGTTCCTAGTTAGCGAGTCTGAAGTTATCAAATATAATTTTTTACTGTGATATGTTCATAATATCCGTACTTGACACACAAAGTGTGGTTTGGTTATGGTAGTTCATTTAGCTGAATTTCAAACATATAGCCTACTTCGACGTAAGGCTATACTATCTTTAGAGTATAAAATGTTTCTTATAACCACCAGCCCCAAGAGTAATAAATAAATTTTTGAATATGTGCTTGTATATTACCTGTAGATTATTTGAGCGAGGAATCGTTTTGTAACTAGTGAGGGTTGATGGTTAAACGATACAGTTTCCTGGGAAAGATTAATTTTTTATAAGTGAAATTGAACCTGAGCATAATAAAATTAATGTTTATCTCCAAAGCGGTTGAAGATATAGTAGTTTAGTTTAAATTGTGACATACTCATTACATTAGTACTTTCCACACGAAATTTGGATTTTATAGCTTAAACCATTATTGAGATAAAACAATTTATTTTTAGCAACATTAAAAAAATTAGAATCTAGGAGTGGTCATTTTTTGACACGCGCTTTCCATAATAACCGGAAATGATATGCACAAAGGATTTGGCTTATTGGAATTCTAATATAATCTTGTTATTACTTACAAAAATTTGATTAGAATTGATTGAGTGGCAGAAAACAGTCCTTACGCACAGTACTCCTTTCATTTGATAAAGATGAAAAGGACTAAAAAATTTAATATACATCAATCTTGAATTTGCCAATTGAGCAGGCTTTGGGGGAGTCTCATGTCTACATCATGAAATGATATTACAAAGTGTCCCGCTTTGGGCTTGAGAACAAACGGCCACTTTATGTAAATACATATTTCCTTATAAAGTGACATTTCTATCAAGGTGCATTACCGATTAAACAGATTGCAGATTGCCTGCAATGCATTCAAAAATACAAGAACTCCAGAGAAAAGCCTTCTTCAATGCTCTGAATAGTTTTCTTTGCCAAGCAGCAAAACATACCATTTCTGCAACAAATCCTCAGCAAAATGAGAGTGACTAAATAAGTGTGTGTGTGCGTAGGTGTGCGTGTGTATGTGTGTAGGTGTGGGGTGTAACGCCGCCCGCTGCAAACTGCTGCTTGGAGTCCGTGGTGAGCTTGCCTTTTCTGCAAAACAGAGGTCGGAAATCTTTGCTGGACTGGAAAGGTATATTTATTTCCAAAGAAGGGAGGACGGAGCAAAGGCCTACTCTCCCCTCTACGGTCAAGCTCGAATGTCTGATTGTTTTCTGAGGAACGAAGCAGCAAACAAAAACTTGAGACTTCCGTACAAAATCCATTTCGGGGCAAGACTGCAGAACCAAGGATGTGTTCTACGTATTGTGAGAAACTGACACCTTTTACATATGGTGGCAGTAGTGGATAGATGGTGGTGAAGATATTTTGAGACTATTTGAGACCTTACGTAATTTCTACGTCGAGTTTGTGAATTACACATAATTGAAAGGAAGGAAAATCATTCTGAGGGAAAGCCAAATGTTTAATCTAGTATTTAAACAAAAATTCACATTAAAAACACAATTGTTTTTCGCAAGAACGAAAACTAAAGCCAAGTATCTGGAAGCCGCAAACAAGAAATGGACATACGGACTGTACATACATCCATGCAACAAATTATATAAAATAATCTGCAAACTTCCAGGCGTTGTCAATGATTTCATGTTCAAGTACAATGCTTGTGGGAACAAATGTTTTTGTTTCAAATTATTTCTCTGATTCCTTACATATTAGGCTATGAAATTAATTTGCATAATTAAATGGTAATTATAGTATAGTTAATCAGCACATTTTTGCAAACATCACTGACAATCAAGCAAACACGGTCTATTTTGTTATTTGGAACTAAAATCTATATAATTAATGTAAAATTAGCATAGAATAAGAACCGAGAAATGGCCCCTTAATAAAACACGAAAACGGCCTAATTGATGCGAAACACGGGGAAATAACACTCCTTATTTACCGATAGGCAGTACGAAATATAAATTAGAATATGATTTATCCAGAAAACTGGTCTTTTAGGTGCTACTGAAACCCGGAAATACAAGAATAACGTCATATTGCAGATTAGTTAATGCAAAAGAAGTACTTGGACATGAAAAGGTGGGTGATTGCTTGAATTTGACCACGTTTAATGCAATTTTGTTAATATCGGGCATTGAGATAGGTATCTCAGCACAAGTATTAAGCATAGAACTTATATTTACACGAAAACTATGGTACTGAGGGACTTATTGCTTAGATTTTATTGGGTAGGAACAGTTCAAAATGGAATGTAGACATTATTTCAAGGAAATATACTTGCACAATTACATATTAAACGGAAAATCAAGGAAAGTAAATCAAAGTAGACTATATTTCTCGCTTTATTAATAAAAAAGAGAAATCCTAGAAACCACATCTACTTAATATTTAACAGGAAAACTTATTTAAAGTAGGTTGAACACATATTTTAAGGAGAAAAGGGTGATTTTCACATAAATACAGCTACTTTGAAAGACATGGAGGACAATATATAGGGAGAAAAGTGACATTTGAAGTAGTTTGAAAATGAATTTGAACCCGATTCTAGTCTTTGAATTGTATTTTTAATAGTATGTATTCTCTATGCAAGTTTCGCCAGAAAAGACTGCTTGGATAAGGAGACAAGCAATATTTGATGTTCTCTGAATGAAATGAAAGCTAGAAAAAACTGATCGTATCCAAAAAGACTGTTTGAAACCACATTTACACGTAATGTAACGAGAAAACTGAATAAATAAGTTCTATAGGAGTGCTTATTGTGATAATTCAAGTGTTTTACACCCCGTAATTACAGTGTAGACTCTGTTTATACGACACGGATTGATAAATCTACATTTTCTGAGATCATCTAGGTGAAATATTCACGACTAAGATACTTTTTATTTTGTCATATTAATGAATTAAACTAGGTATACCTACTGTGTATGGTGTTTTGAGTAACTGGCGGTTGTTGTCGGTTGATTTAAGAAACTCTTCCCGCATATGCAAATTGTTGTAGACCCTATCAGAAAGACACAAATACACAGTGAGTTGACTACCACTATTCACCGCCTTGCTCCCGCAGCATGCGATGATATGTTCGCTTGAAATAGGAAGTGTAGGAGACAGATGGGGAAAAGTGTGTGAAAGTATATCACACATCATAACATCAAAAACTTATGCATACACCTGATATATCACACATCATCGACCAAAGGGAATATACTTCAACAGTGGTGCTGAACAAGCAGTGTTACCATCGAGCACGCAACAGCGTTTCCATCTTAAAATTATTTTAAAAGTTATTCTTTACAATGTCTTTATTAATTCAATAATAAAAACAAGGGTTGCCATCTTATACAAAACCTTTAAGTGTTGCCAACCATCGATTATTTAAATAAAATGTCTGATACGGTCACATTTTGAGAATGCATTTCTAAAGCCAAAGTCTATTACTAGTACTGTTAGGTCACATACCTCGTAGGATACGAACTGTTGAAGGAGTAATGGACTTGATGAAAATTATCAAAAAACAAACTTAGTGGGTGGAAACTGCAAAAGTTTTAAAAGCGCTGGACACTAATTACAAAACAATCGTGTTGTGCTGGTTTGCATAATCAGTAGCATCTATCAGTAAAATAGTATTTCCTTTAAACATTTTGTACAGTTGTAAGAAGGACTATCCAAACAAACACTGAAATACTAGGTAATAACGTCATTTGAATTAAAAATAATCTGATTGGTTGATGAAGTCAATAAATTACGGTGTTGATTCGATTGTGACTTACTCTGTTGCAGCAGAATTAGGAAACAATAGCTAGCTGTAGGTGTACTTTCGCCGAGGTGGCCGTCGAGTGTGTGCTATCAAGTCTAGAAGAATGGACAACTTGATTTTGTATAATTTTGCGATTAGTGCTAGCATGATATTTCCTTTGACTTTGAACATGAGTGTGTAGATTTAGGCAAGGAAATTACACTACTTCGTACGGTTGACGTATGAACATATCCCATGATTAGTGGATAAATATACCAGAAATTTGATGAATCCCACACTGATTCTATTGATGCACTGCATATTTCTTACGACTTATAGGAAGATGGTGACAGACGCTCAGTTTCAGGACAGAATCCGTTTAATCTTATGGGTGAAATATACACTACATTCACGGACTTGTACTAACAAAAATCGTTACTCCTTTTAACTTTGAATATACACAAGAACTGGTGTTTGTATAGGAAAAACAGAACTGATTTGTAGTAACAACGAACTTCTTGCTTATTCATAAGTAAGTTATATACAGACTCAAACATTTTCCAAGTGATACAAAAATATTGTATTTACACACAATTGAACAGTGATGCATTTGCAGACAAGTGAAACAAGGAATGATGAAATAAAAATCTAACTGATATAAATTATTGTTTTAAAACAACTAATACAAAATACTGGTACATAAATATTTTCCTGTACAAAGAAAAGGTTGTTATAATGAAAAAGCTAACAAGAATTCTTATTTGAATTTTATTTCATACTCTTTTAGCAACTTTACCTTAGAAGGACAATATTTTACAAAAGTATTTGCCTTTTCATTTACCAAAAAAGCTTCCGTAAGAAAAAAAGTAGAAAGGAATTGTTTTTATTCTCACAAAATAATTGAATGTTTTGATAGAGAAAACTTGTAACAAATAAATTTCATAACAAAAGAAATAGTTTTACATTCACAAAAAATTTTCATCAGAAAAAATAATTCGTAACAAAAAAATTACTTGCGCTTTCACAAAAAAAAATCCGAAAAAATCACTTAAAAAAGTTTAACAATAAAAAATATCTAACGAAAAATTTAGATTTCACTTCCGCAATAAAAATTGAAAAGAATAGTAATTTTCGTAAGAAAATATCTTAAAGGAAAAAATTACTAAAAAATTAGTTTTCATTTTCAAATAAATTTTAATAAAAAGAGTATTTTAGTTTGATTTTTGGAAAAATGTTTTCGTATCATAAAATAGATTTTAGTTTTCTGTTTTTCACTAAATAAAAGCTCTTTCACAACTTGCTTACAGAAAAAATTCTATATTTTTAAAAAGTTGTCACAAGGAAAGTTGTTCTATATTGTTTACGGAAACTGTTTTCCGTTTTGGTTTTAATCACATTTATTTTTCTTAGAAATTCAAAAAATGATTGAATATTACAGAAATCATAATATTGTTTGAGAGAAGGTAATTACAAGCAAGTTGAACTCTGAACACATACAAATAGAACTGGCATTTGGTCAAAATAGTGCACAACTGGTTCCAAGATTAGGAAACACGTAGAGAGTTGAGATTTTACAGATTTTATGTAGTGACTTGTCAACTGAACACTAGAGAAAGTAGACAAGCACTCTAACCACTAGACCATTAGGAGAAAAATGTCTATATTCCTTACAGAACAACACTAAGCTCAAGACCAAACAGACACAGACTTCGTAACTTATAGATGGCACCAATAGCCAAAGAGGAAATCGAACGAAGAGGATTTATCCAAGATAAGGAATGGGGTTTTGTTAAGGTGATTTTTGCAAGCGTATTACAAGAAATTTAAAACAGTACAAGACGTTCTTTTAACCTAACTAATTATGAATTGAAGATGAAAGTTCTAATTTAGGGAATAGCGACAAGATATTGTTTTAGTCTCATTGTCAAATTAGGAGTTACATATTGACCAATATGAAAGTATTGATGACCGAATAACTGCAAAAGTAATATACCCAAGAAAACACTACTTTGCAGATCTAGCGCATAACAAAGTGATTTCATTTGTACGAGGGTGGAGGCTTTAAGTTGGCTAATGTTATTAGCATATCCTTACTCAGTGGCTTCTTGCCAGATATCGTATAGAAACCACTGCCCCGTGATCTTCACAGATTAACTAAATGAAAGACAGGCAAAACAAACCTGCTATTGGTTTCATATACTAAATCTTCTCGTAAGGAAATATATTTACAGGAAGTTCCCCATACAAGTTTAAGACATGTCTGACTATTCAAACTGTTTGAACCATTTCCCCGTTCTTATTTTAATCTTTTGTGGCAGCATTCATCTTCACTTAACCCTAAAGTTTTTATCATTGGAAGTAATTATATTTGAGGACTTTTCATGCAGCTAAGAAATCATTTTCCCGTGAAATTGAATATTCCAAATACTTTTTGATGGGAGAACTTGTAGTGGATATAGTTATAAGATGCAAAGGTGTAAAAATGACATTCACAAATGAAAAGAACACCTAAAATCGAAACAATGTTATGTCTCTTAATAAGAATTCTTGAAAAGCTGTCTCTCATCTCTTGCCTACACTTTCGTGTAGCCTTCCCACCAAATATTTTAGGGCAAACTGTGATGCTGTTACTTTGAAAAAGTCCCTTCTAGCTTCCCGTTTGAATGGTGTTATTGTATTCCCGGGTCTATTATGATCTTTTTTCTAAGTAACAGGAATTAGGACGGAAACGGAAACATAAATTAACTTGTTAGTGGGCATTCGTTGACTCCTTTTCCGATATCGTATAGAAATCACTTCCCCTGAAATTTCAGCATTGACTCAATAGGAAATAAGATTTGCAAACAAAGGCGTAGTGGTTTCCATTTAGTAATCCTAACTTTCTAAATAACTTTCTAAGAGACATCTCATACAAGTTTTTCGTTAGCACCTTCCACATCTTGCAGTTACAATCAAAATGTCATGGTCTCGTATTCATCTTTGATTTTTAAAACCAATAGTTAAGACGTGTAATGTCCTAATTCCTGTTACTTAGACAAAAGATCATAATAGACCCGGAAATACATTACACCATTCAAACCGGAAGTTAAAAGGGACTTCTTCAGAGTAAGAGCATGAAAGGTTGCCCTAAAATATTTGGTGAGAGTACTACACAAAACTGTAGGCAACAGGTGAAAGACAGCATTTCAAGAATTATTATGAGGCATAACATTGTTTAGATTGTAGGTGATGTTTTCATTTTCTGAATGTCATTTTACATCTTTGCATCTTATAACTATGTCCACTACAAATTCTCCCATCAAAAAGTATTTGGAATGTTCAAATTCAGGGAAAATGATTTCTAAGCTGCATGTCACAAAAGATTAAAATAGAACCGGGAAAATGGTCCAAACCGTTTGATATAGCCAGACTTCTCTTAAACTTGTATGAAGGCTTCCTTACGATATCTCGCAAGAAGCCACTGAATGGCCGATAACCATAAAATAAAAATCCCGTATTATTTGTTAGACCCGTTTGTATCTGTAACTGGATGATAGCTAACATCACGCAGCGAAAACATATATGACAAATTAGCGTGTATTGCTATGGCAACATAAAAGATCTGCCCCGTGTCTTAAACTTTTGTTGCGGTCAGAAAGAAACAAGTTCGTAATCGAAAGCTTGTCGCTAAAAACTGCTTTTGTCTCTTTCTCGTATAGTTTGAATCTTATTGTGTGGAAATAGCAATACAAAAATAATATCCTAGACCTTTGTGCAATGTCGACTCATATTACAATGGTTCGTTTAAGAAGACAAATACTTGACTAAAATGTATGTTTTGAGTTCAAAATTGCAACTTTAATACATTATTCTTATGAATAGTTTTTCTAGATTTCATCCAAGCACACTTGAAATCGAATGTTTTTCATTTGTTATTTTCCAAATGTATAGCAAAATACTTAGTATTCGTGTAAATTACTTAACCGTTAAAGTTACGTCGACGTTATTCCTTTTTTAAAAAAAAATCTCGTCCTGCTAGAAAAATGTTAATGGAATCAATTGGACAGTTTTAGGTTGTCATTCCTTTAAAAATTGTTTATTGACGAAAGCTATTTCGACTAGTGGGTGAGTAAAACTAGCACAGTAAAAACATTTATATAACAAGAAACCAATATAAAACAAAAATACTTTGAATACTTTTCCTAGTATTTATTTTAAGCAAAAACTATACAACACTCTTACACTTCTCTAAAACAAAATATCGTTTCGTATCTTTTTAGAATAATGTCTGAATGCAATGTAATATAGTTCTGAAAACAGCTACCACTTCTATAGTTCACTTGTACACTTTCTTGTCTCTTTTACGTTATATTAATAGAAATACACTGTAATTTGAAAAATTCTTTAAGACATATTTCACTTACAAAAAAATAAATAACTGTCATCTACCACGAGGTTTGAATTCGGTTTGCCCACATTTGATATTTGACACCCACTGATTACAGTTACTAAGTCTATTCCTTACAGTTACATGTGAAATTTTTGTTGTATATCTATTCAATAACTACTTGAAGTTTTGGAGAAAACATTTTTCTATAGACAGGATATGAACACATCTCAAAATAGAGCCAAATACGAATGAAGTAGGGTAATTGAATTGTCTTTGTTCAAGAACTCACTTGTTGAAAATTGGACTATAATTTTTTGCGTAATTTTCCATATTCATGACAAAGCATTGATAGTTGAGATTGACTTTTGAATGAGTTTCTCTGTATATTCTATAGAGTTCTCTTGAAATGGATGGCTTACGCAAAACACGTATTCTTCTCACATCGAAATACTTGTTTCCACGATTGCACATATGTTTGTATGGATTTGCCCCGTGTAAAAAGGATATCTGGCATAGTAAATATTCAGTACTTTCGTAACGTTTCAACAGTTCCCAAATACATCCGACTGCGGCACTGTTCAATATACAATCACATACGGTTTCATTGAAAAGTTCGTCCACCATCTCTGTCTTCTTCTGCAAGACCCAAAGCATTCACACATAAATTTTCACTGCTAATATTGTTGTTTCCATCCAACATTATAACATTAAACTGCTTTGCGTTCTTTAAAGCTAGCTCACATGATGTACAACTAGTAAGAATTTCTTCGTCTCCAACAAATACTATTACTTCAGAGTCCAATACACCAGCATCTTGAGCCTTTCAGTCGTTCGAAGTTTGCTATTATATAATTTTAAGTAAGGGTGTGCAAATATTATTTATCCAAATTAAAGCCTCCACCCTCGTACGAATGAAATCACTTTGTTACGCGTTAGATCTGCAAAGTGGTGTTTTCTTGGGTATATTACTTTTGCAGTTATCGGGTCATCAATACTTCCATATTGGTAAATATATAACTCCTAATTTCACAATGAGACTAAAACAATATCTTGTCGCTATTCCCTAAATTAGAATTTTCATCTTCAATTCATAATTAGTTAGGTTAAAAGAACGTCTTGTACTGTTTTAAGTTTCTTGTAATACGCTTGCAAAAATCACCTTAACAAAACCCGATTCCTTATCTTGGATAAATCCTCTTCGTTCGGTTTCTCTACTGTATGATGGTTTGATTTCCTCTTTGGCTATTGGTGCCATCTAAAAGTTACAAAGGCTGTTTGGTCTTGAGCTTAGTGTTGCTCTGCAAGGAATCCAGATATTTTTCTCCTATTGTTCTAGTGGTAAGAGTGCTTGACTACTTTCTCTAGTGTTCAGTTGTCAAGTCACTACATACAAACTGTAAAATCTCAACTCTCTACGTGTTTCCTTAGCTTGAAACCTCTTCCGCATTATATTGAGTAAATGCTAGATCTATTTGTATGTGTTCAGAGTTCAACTTGCTTGTAATTACCTTCTCTCAAACAAAATTGTGGGTTCTGTAACGTTCAATCACTTTTTTATTTCTAACAAAAGTAAGCGTGATTAAAGCCAAAACCGGAAACTGTTTGTGTAAACAAAATCGAACCAGTTTTCTAGAAAAGTTTTTTTCTGCAAACACAAAAGAACTGAAAGAGTTTTTATGAAATGAAAAACAGAAAACTAGAATCTCTTTTAAGTTACGAAAATATTTTTTACAAAAAACAAAACTAAATTGTTCTTCTTATGAAAATTTATTTCAAAGTGAAAACAATTTTTTTACAAAACTTTTTTTACGAAATATTTTCTTACGAAGACATTTTCTATGAAAACATTTTCTTTTCATTCGTTTTGTGAAAGTGAAAACCAGTTTCCTTTTGTTAGGTATTTTTTATTGTTACGAGAACTTTTTAAAGTGATTTTTTTCTGAATTTTTTTGTGAATATTTAATTTTTTGTGAATGTAAAACTATATTTTGTTACGAAAACGTTTTTGTTACAATTTTTGCCTACACATTTTTTATGAATTTTTTGTGAAAGTAAAATTTATTTCTTATGATATTTTTTATTTTTTTGTTAATGTTCAACTAAATTTTTTTGTTACGAAAATTTTTTGTTAAGCCCCTCGTACACGATTCAATAAAGCTTGAACAAGAGCGTTGAACAAGCAATTGGATGAAAATGACGTCACGAGCCAGAGACTCCTCACAGGAAATCTCTTGAATTCAAGTCTTCTCATCCAATTCGTCCTAT
>JAGDQP010054076.1:0-13416 GCA_022664845.1 Lepisma saccharinum
TCTTGCAGACCTGTCTGTATACACAGTTGTAAATCCTACTTTTAAAATTGTTGTTCTGTTACACAAAGAGACCGTACTAATGCCAAGGAGAGTAACTGTTTTTATTGTATAAACAGATGAGGCTTCCAATAATATTACATGTATACATTGTTTTTTAATAGCACGGTCCGTGTCCGTTGCAAATAGCCATCTATTTTTGTTAAATTCTCTTCACTCGATCTTGCCTCCTGTCTGACGTGGCGCCTGCTAGAAAAAAAGACCCGAAGACCGAGAGTCGTTGACTTACCTCTGTACATTTAACTTGTTAATGCATGGTGTGCGCTTCTTTGCAAAATTATAAGGTTAATCAGAGGGTATCATCGACTACAGAGCCATGTTTGTTACTATCAAAGCCTATGGGTATAAAATCAGCGAATGACGACGAGATTACAAAAGCTACTTCCAACATGGTTATATTCATAACTTGCACATACAGGACAGTCTCCAACACTTTTATATTTATTAGTACGGTTGCCAGAATATACGAAGACTAAATACCGCAAAATTAAAGACCATGTATTTTAAAACAACGAAACTCTGAACAATTAGTTGCGAAACCACCATTAAATACACTTAATATCTAGGTGACCCGAAATTTTTGAAATAAAACAATGTATTTAATATTTTATATGTATCAGTGATTTCTTTAATTCTTAAAAGTAGATTATGTATCACTATTTGATATTACATAGGAAGGATAATACGTAGATGAACAACCTTCTATATTAGGCCTAATATTTTTCTGATGATTTTGCCATCAGAAGTAGTTTATTTTTGTCTTTTTGTGACTTAATTGAATTTATCACAGGGTGCGTGAATCTTTGTTTTCGTTTTCATAATACCTTCCAAGATGCTCAGCTCCAACATACCCTTTTCCTGTGTCCGGTAATTCTCCGTAACACTAAAGAGCCTTTCGAAATCTACATTTGTTCCTAGTAGTGTTAAAACAGGTACCAAAGGGTTCTCTAATTCTGTCGACCGAAAATCAGATTGTTTCAAATCTTTTACTCTATTTATTTATATATCGGCAAGAGTCACGTGATTAACTATCCAAGTATTGCAGTTTGTTTCTAGTACTTTTCGCTGCACAATAAGAATTAATTTTTCATTATCCGTAGTCTTTGATGAGAATATGCCTCCCGTCATATGCAGGCAGTGTCGGATCTAAGAGGGTAAGCGCCCCGGGCGGAACGTTTACGGGGTGACAAAGTTCTGAAAATAAAAGCTTCTAAAAAGAAGTAAAATTGCTTATTACACTGAAATTGACCTAACGATGTCAAAATTTCAATAGCGGTACATTCATAAAGAAGTGTTTGATGTTATTCAATACAACGTACTTTCATATTTCAAATTTAAAACCACGATTCAAGTCAGATAGGCAGGTCTACTGCCCTATTGGAGTTAGAGTGCCACGACAGGCTCCAGAGCTGATAACAAATGCACACTACGTGATATGAGACAATTTTGTGGCCGTCGCGTCGTCCGCTCTTGTTGTTTGGCTAAGAACTGATCGAAAGGTATTGTGAAGAGTAGTAAAATTTAGATTGTACCCCCAGAGAATAATGTCTAGATCTGGCACTGCAAATAATCAAATAAGAAACAAACTACTCGAAAGACAATAACTTTTGAAACATGAAAATGTTCCATCTGTTTAGCATCATTGAAGAATCGTTTGGCCCAATTCTTCAAATACCATATTATTTCTCTATGAAACCTAGTAACTACAGACGTAACAGAATATCTTGCATTGGAAGGGTCAATGCAAACCTTCAGTTTGCTCTCAAATATTAGAAACAGAATAGAACAAAATTTTATTCCGTTTTCGGCGCAGATATCGCTAACAAAATTTGAAAGTTAAGATATTCTGTTACGTCTGTAGTTACTAGGTTTTACAGAGAAATAATATATTAAAAACCTAAAAACTCTGTAAAACCTAGTAACTACAGACGTAACAGAATATCTTAACTTTCAAATTTTGTTAGCGATATCTGCGCCGAAAATGGAATAAAATTTTGTTCTATTCTGTTTCTAATATTTGAGAGCAAATTGAAGTATTGCATCGACACTTCCACTGCTCCGATGTCGCTTTTATTCACGATAGTTTTAAGCAACATCTGAAGCTGTGACTGCATAAAAAAGTAACCAAACTTTGATTCTGGAGATCATTAGAAAATGTAAAAGTTGCTTTATCGTCACTCAGAAAATATGATTAATGATTCTTTCATACACTTTTAATATATTCTATGCAGAAGATAATAGCGACAACTAACTCGTTTTCGAGTGGACTAGTAACAATAGAAACCGACATCCAATAAAGTTGGAGAGTTTTCCTTAGTATTAAAATAGTATGAAAGATACATTTGGTAAAAGAAGTTAGAGTACAGAAAGCTTCCACCTTAAAAAGAGTGCATCCAGTTAGCCTAACTAATCATTGGAAATTGTTTACATTCGTATCCTATCTAGTACCAAGGTAGGAGGGTCTTCTGGTTATTACATTTGCGTTATTAAAACATTGCTACGCGATAAGAAACACTGTAGGAACATTGTTAGGTGCTAATAACAAATATTATCCGATACTAAAATTTAACGCTGTTGGAACAATGTGTATTTTTGTGCAACTCAAGTCTTTATAGATTGTGTGATATGCATTTGCGTAAATACGAGGTCTACAATCATCAACAGTCAACAAGTGATTAAGTGACGAACACTTAGTTATTTTTAAAAAGTACGGTATGGACATGAACAGAGCCTTTAAAATACGCTACGGATGTGTGGTAACCGTAATACTAGGCAACATTTTAAAAGACAATAAAGGCGCAGTTAGACATTCCAAAATAAAAAAAAATGTTATTGAAGTTGTTCAAATTAAAGCGGAATTGAACTTCAGTAGTTTTATTCTGTACACTTACATGAATATAAACAATACATTAAAACATATTTCTGTAACTATTGGCGCATTAAGGCAGACTATGATATGCATAGCTTTTACTATTCCACATATCCGGTGTAAAATTTAGGTATGAAACGTTTAAACTTCTTAAAAGCAAGACTTGCAAAACTCTTGCAAGCAAAACCAAGACCAAGTCTGGGCGAGTAAGACCAAGACCAGGGATACCTATGCAAGACCAAGATTAAGGCTGGGTGTGCAAGACCAAGACCAAAAGCAAGACCACTCCGTAGTTGGTCTTGTTCTTGCTTTTGCTCATCACTAACGAGCAGTTTTGGACACGTTTTACAATCCATTATCACAGCGAAGTAATGTAGCTTTAACTACAGAAAAATAGTATTCTTTATATAAACAATATTTTTTACAACTTCGATCTTATTTTACTATTTCTTGTTGGTTTGGCTATATGGGTGATTCTATATAAAAAAATGGGATTCCTTTTAAAAATAGTAAAAAAAAATCAGAATTATATTATGTTCACAATGTCAATGACAGGTATTGAGCGATGTGGATACCCAATATTGAGCAATGTCGATGATCGATGTCGAACAATGTCGATGCCAATCAATATCGTTGACAGATATTGGCCAAGATGTTTGCCATCCAATATGGGGTCCAGGTCGTTGAACGATATCGATCGATGTAGTAATATCTAATAAGCCCACATCGGCCGACGTGGATGTGCTACTGGGGTCTTAACCAGGCGCATGGGAGTAAATTTTATCAACGATAGGTAAATTCATGACCATAGAATTTTCCCGTTTGGCCACACTGCTCATTTACCTAGTACCTTCCGATGTCATTTTTGTCAGTGTTCGAGGAACATCCTCAACGCAAATATGTTCAGCATTTGCTTGATGGTATATTACACCCCCAGCGCCTACTAACATGTGTAATAACAAGCTTTGGTCTGCAAAGTATCTGAACTACAATTCTAGATTCTGAAAAAGCAGTTAAATAGTATAAATAATGAACATCTAGTGAATGTCTTAATTCGTGCTTAGTAAATTTGAATATTTGTTTATTCCAAATGATAAACTACCCCTCACGCACAGGGACGTAATGCTAAATTTTAGGTGGGTATACGCTTCGTTCGTTTAACGAAATATTTCACTTAATACCTGAGTATTTTATAAATTTTAGGTGGGTATACGGTGATGTCTAAAAAATTGAGGTCGGTATACGCCGTGTATCTGTCAGGGTTTCCAGTTTGGGGGTGGTATAAAGTCAAAATTCAGAGGGTGTAAGTGAAGTTTTGTACGGCTTCTATCGAGTTCTCATAGCAAAGTTTGCGGGTTAAACATCCCCTCACAGGGTAGTCTGCCGGAATCACTGATATCTGCGTATAATTCCCATTAAATCACTGCCCACGCACCTAGAGTAATGAAACCTGGCTGTAACGCTGAAAATACATAGAATTATAGAAATAAATACGACAATAATACAATTGAGTTATACCAAAATTCTTCAAAAGCATATATTGAAGAAATTTCTCGTCCACATTGAAAAACAAAACCGCATAACATCTATCAATACCGCTCTCAGCACGAAATAGAGGCAAGATTAGAATACTCTCAAATCATTTTTAGATTTTTCGTTATTTGATATCAATTCAGAACTTTCAGTGGATACTAGAAATCAAATAGCTAGACTATTGTTTGCATACCGAGATGTCTTTGCCTACATTTGTCGGAGGTCAGCTTCTTTAAAGGTTACATAAACAATTTACGCGTGGGCAAAGCAGCGGCTTTCCATGCCAGATCACCGCCCAACCCGATTGGGGTTAGAAAACAAACTGACCTCCAGCCAAGTCCATTGGAGAAAGCTAGTATTATAAAAGAGACATCCTCTATTTCACCTTCTTCACCTCTTTAGGTAGTTCGAAAACCAAGTTCATAAGATTTCAGGATAGTTTTAAATTTAATTTATCTTGAAATATACTAAATATCTAGCCATACCGTTTCCTTCAGCAAAAAAGGTTATATCCAGTCTGGAAGGAATAAAACTGATCTCAACCGTGGACATCAGTCAAAGTTACTATCAAATTTTAATGGATATGAAGAGCCAAAAGTACACTACATTTCAAGTAAACGACTCAAAGAGCTCCAAATTCCAAGGATCCGTTATGGACCACTTCTGCATTAACAATAGTAACAAAGAAACTATTATAAGAACTACCGAATATAATAACAAGCTTTGCAGATGATATTGTAGTGGGATCTTTTTTACAAAGAACAACTTCAGGACTTACACCTTTTACTCCAGCGACTACATAAAATATTTTCCTGGCCTCCCAACTCTTCTACTCTTCTCTTGAAGTATTAGGTTTCAAAGTGTCTGGTAACGATATCAATCTTTCCAAAAATTGCAAAGATACAGAACTCTCAAAGGCCAGAATGGAGAGACAAATTACAGGTTTTATCGGCCTCTTTTCTTTTATGTGCACGCACTTGAACCACTTTACGGATCCAATTGAACCTCTTTAGTAATTATTGACGAAAAATTCCAAGTTTAAATGGGATCAATCATTGGATTTACTCGACATAATAAATGTTCCCCCACTTACACATTTTGATAAAAAAACACAAATTAGGGTGTATCCAGACGCAAGTACCTTCCAATTAGAACGCTTGCTCATGCGTTTTCATCTTTAAACGAAAGTCGGAAAAGATAGTTTCATACTGTTCACTACGAAAAACAAAGATTGTACCAGATAGAAACCAGCTATTGAGCTTGCTGGAATCGTCTTGGGTATCAGAAAATTTTAATTTTCTCTTCTTAAAAATAGATTTACTCTTGATGGAGATAACAAATATTTATCCACTTTACAGACACAAAACGACAAAATTGGAAAGTACTTTAGATACAAGATTGTTTTGTGAACCACATAGACGGAACCGAGATGCTTGCAGGATATTTAGCAGATTAAAAAGCATTGAATACATTAAAAAGAAGAAGAAAAAGTGATTAAAGTGAGGAAGAACCTCCCGCCAACAGGGAGAACGTAACAGACAACGTATAGACAGCGGAAGACCAACTTGCATTTCGTTCTATTGCATTAGAAGACAGTGTACTCATAACATAATATTCTTAATGAAAAATTAAAGCAGGTACATAAAAAAGACCCATCATATGCAAACATTATAGCTGCTTTAAATGAACAGCAGCCACAAGATACAATACATGCGCTAAAATGTCACTACTTGAAAAACGGAGTAATATATCAGGTAAAAACATCCAGAGTTAGGAGAAATACTATATTTCGAAATGCTTGTTTCCAAAGTGATTTGAAGGATTGCACAATCCAGGAATGGTAGGACACCCCGGACATCCTTATTAAAATCTTATGTTCCTTCGATGAAGCAAACATTGGCATACTATTTAAAGCGAGGTGGAAAGTGTAAGCTATATAAAACTTTTCCTGACAAAAAGCAGGGTGAACTTTTACATCTCCCTGTAAGTACTTTCTGTGAACAATACATTCTTAACACGCTCGGACCAATAATTTATGGAAAAAACATACGAAAATATGTCCACATCGCACTAGAAAATACGACGCGCTTAGTCATAGCAAGGGTAGTTGATTCCCTGTCGCCAAAATCAATAACAAATTTCCTAGAACAAGAAATAATCCTCAAGTTCAGAGGTTTCAATTCATTAGTTTCAGATAAACATCCGGTACATTCTAGTATCGCAGTACGTGAGATGGCTTGGAAATACAGATTTGAACTTACTTTCAATACAATTTACTCGCACTCAGCAAAGAATTAGAAATGATCTAACAGATCATTAAATTTTATATAGAAAATTTTGTACAATCATGGGAGAATTACATCCCATATGTTATTTTCTCAATAAATTCCCAAGTGACAACAAATACATCATATAGACCATTTTTTATGTATGGCTTCAATCCTACAACGACTAGCGACGCCCAGTTCGGGATAAAACATAGCTTACAAATCACAGGGGAAAAGCTTAATGACATACGTCGGAAAGTAGCCGACAAAATGCATAAATCATATATAAGACGGAAAAAAATTACGATGCACGTAAATCACAGGTTTCATTTCAGGAAAATCAGAGAGTGTTAATTTATTTCCCTTACATTTTTAGGAAAAAACCGAGCATTATACAGGGAAATTTGTCGGACCTTGTACTATTGTACGAAAGAGAAAGAACAACCAATACTTGGTAAAGTTTCCTCCACAGTTTAGACAGAAAATCCAACTTATTTCTGTGGATAGAATTAAAGAAAATCACAAGAAAACAGATTAATAATTCACTGACGAAAAGGGGGACGTTCGAAAACCATTATCCCACATATACAGGCAGAAAATAAACACATAGCACTTGAAACAAATCCGTACTGGGAATTTTTTCATCATCCAGTGGGAGCTCCAGAAAAGTGAGAGCAAAACGACCTCTGCGAAGACTACGTCACAGCGACGTCAAGCAAGAAGCTCCATCCACAACATACACGGAGGTCCAGGATTTTATAGTACCAGTGGAGGTGTGACAGAGAAGAGCAAACAACGGAACTCTCTCGTGCAATGAAAGTGACAGGAGAGGCAAATGTCATTCACACGCGTACGAAACACATACAAATAGCAAAAAGAAACAAATTAAAGATGTACGTAGTAATTACTTCATGTCGAACGTGATGAAGCGCCTTCCAGCAGATTATACCATTTAAATATATAACTAACAAACTCCTCTCTTCTTTAAAACAGTTTGGTAACAAGTATAAATAAAATGTAACAGTTTCGATAAATTTAATTTTTACGACCAACGAGTAGAAAAAGATAAGATTTCAAAATGCACCTTTGGTTACTATTGTCATTTTCTTCTCTACTAGAAAAGCCTTCACTTGTTCCAAGTGAAAAGTATCAATCAAAACTTATTGTAACTGGCGTGTAAGGACAGAAGAGAATAAACCAAGAGTCAAAATAAAAGGAAAAATACAACTCAGCATTTTTTTCCTTTCTTATAGGAATCATTGAACCATGAAACGATCTACTAGACTATGGATATCAGCATTTTTATTGAGATGGCAGGAGAACTAGTGAAGCACAACTGTAGCGGAATGATTTTTACGCAATATGTTTTTTCATAGCCAAACACAAGCCGATTTTATAATATGAGGACGTTCAATTCATTCCATATCGACTTCATCTGGATTTAAGCTCAGTACACATACAGAATTATTCATGCAGTGGATACGAACACAATTATAACTCAGTTACAATTCTTCATGAAAAAGAACATCAATAGTAAATAAAATATACCAAGTTATACCAACTACTTCCAAAGCATGCTGCAACACGAAAAAATCGCATGATATTTACATTAATCTCAGGCATAATAAACTTCGGTATGAATAGTTATTGACTATACGAAGTCCCAAAATTAAAACAAACAACAGACTAGCTACCTAAATGAACGAATCCAAAACCTAAAACAAGATAATTATAAATTAACACATCTAGTAGAAATTGTCGCAATAGCTGTCGAGAAAATTATTTCAAATATAGAAAGTAAAATTATAAAGTTATTATGTTCATTTGCAACGAATGAGTGATTTATCATAGCACTTCTGAACTTCAAAGTCCTACAACAACATTTTGACATCATCATACAAAGTATATTGGGAGAAACTGTTACATCATATGTTAATTAAAATCAATGTTGGCTCGAGAAACCATAAATAAAGATCCAAGGTTCCGAAATTTCAACTTACAAGATGACCTTATCATTCTAGTATCAATAATAGGCCAAGAAATTAGATTATTTTATACAAAGCATTTATTAATGTCCCCTTATCGGATTACGCCTATTTGAGTCTGAACTTACCAAAATACGCAATTAAAGCAGAAAATCCTATCTTCGAAATTGATACATGATTATGCAGCCAGCAATGTTAACCATTTTTCAAGTCCAAAAATAACCAAAAACGCAAGAGACTGTATATACAAATTAGTTTTTCTAAAGAGCTCATCATATTGCAAAATTAAGCCTCAATTATCAAATCAAGAAAAGTTTTACATGCATACGCTGTCAGGATTGCGTATAGCAACAAGAAATGAAGTAACATTACTGAACAGTCATGCCAAATAAAAGCTCATTTAATAGAACAATTTCGTGTACTTTTTATTTTTATATAGAAAATGTCATGTTATTTCGACAAATGTTTTAAAGCTAGCAAGTAGACATATAAGTGGACAATACCCCATCCTTATAAAGGATATGAACAATATTTAAAACAACAAACATTTTAAAAGAGTCACAATTTCTAACTTCATGGCATACGCAGTTAGCATTTATATCACTCAATCGAATGGAAAGAAAATGTAACGACATTGTACAATGAACTAAATTAACATCCAAATTCTATACAAGAGTTGATTTCCACTATGACTTGTTTAGGCTATGAATTATCAAATCCAAAATTAAAGTATCGGGTCTCACCTGACCATTAACTCGCCGGCGCCATCTAAAGCATGCCGAAAAGGCTGAGAAAAAACATAAAAATCAATATGAAATAGCTTTCGAATAATTTAACATGCAATCGTGACTTCAAAACAACAATTCTCATTACCTACAATTATCTTGTTTGTTTTTCTCACAGAAATAAAAAAAATATATTTTAACATGAATTGTTTTTATAAATATTTGTCCACAAAGTCATGCATGGTCTTGTTCCTTCATTGTTTGTCTTCACTTACGGTATTCAATGTTTCGATGTATCGCTTAATTGCAGAAAAGAAAAGTATAACGCGGACACTCGAGAGTTTACCGTACTCAGTAAATATATTAATATAGTAAATATAATAGTGGAAATATATTACTACAGTCAATAAGTTCGTGGACAGGACGCAGTGTGGCGCTAGTGGTGAACTACAGCTGATACGTGACGTCCGGGAGGAATCAGTGTAAATTCGTCTGTCGACCCAGGTGTGTGCATAGACTGTAAACAGACGTACTGTATCTCTTGTGAAAGGACTTGAATGCGCCGCGGCGGACTTGAAGGATGTCGCAGTCTGAGCAACGGGCAAACATCAAGATCTGCCAGAAACCAGGCAAATTCGCAACAGAAACGTTTCAGATCAGACAAGTGTACTATGACAACACCCTGGGTCGCAGTGCTGTGTTTAAGTGGCACCTACATTTTGCAGAGGTGAAAAAGAGTTTAGAGTATGATGCACGTACTGGTCGGCCAACAACAGTCCGAACTAAACACAAGATCGAAGAGGTAGCAATGGTGGTGCGCGGCAAAAGTTCCCAGTCGGTAGACGACATCGCAGCAGCAGTACGGATCGGCCGTGGTACGTGTCACAAAATTCTGACGGATGACTTGAACATGTCGCGTGACACCCAGCACAGTGTGCTACGTATTGTGACACAATACCAACGTGATGAGCGGATGACCATTTCCGTTGTCCTGATCAGTAGTGCTGACGTTGATGGATCGTTCCTGAAACAGATAATAAGAGCAGATGAAACATGGTGCTTCCTGTACGATCCACAACTAAGCAGACAAGCAGCCACCTGGAAATCGCCATCATCTGGAAAATACACACAAAAAAACGAGACCAGGGGAAGTGATGCTTAAACTGTTTTTTACTCGCAGGGAATTGCCCCATAGAATTCATCCCACAAGGAGCAACTGTCAACAAGGCTCGCTACAAGGAGATCCTTCGCGGCCTACGCGAGTCAATACGTCATAAGCGTCCTGAACTTTGGCGAAGGAAGAACTATATATTGATGCACGATAAGGCTCCTACACATTTCTCTGTCCTTGTCCAGTACGAGCTAGTAAGGCGGCAGATCACTGTTGTAACACATCCTCCATACTCACTTCATTTCGCACCATGGATATCGATCTCTTTCACCAGCTTGAAAGGTATGTTACGTGGACGTCCCTTTCATTCTCACGAGATCATCACTGCCACAAAGGTGCCCTACAAGAGAGGTAGACGGTGACTATTTTGAATGTCAATGTGGATCTCTCTCTGTATGTGTAAACGGTTTGGTCAAGCATAGTAACCATGACGGCATTTGGGTTCTACTAGTTGCTTATATTCTAGGTGCCAGTCCACGAATGTATTGACTGTGCTGGTATTAGTATATATAAATGTTCAGTTAACTTTAATGCTATAATATATACAACATATTTCCATATTAAGATACAGATTCATAAATGAAATAATTTCGTGTTTGAAGAGAATTACTATTAATTACTCCCACATTAAACATATATTTATTATATTTCTCATTTAATACTTCATTCATCTCACTTTAAGATTCTCCTCTTCCATTGCTGACTGCGCAGTTCATTTCTCCAGAGTTGTAACGGATCGTGAGCATTGAGACTAACGAGATTGACATTCGGAAATATAATCAGAACAGGGAAATTTGCAGCAGGGGCAGTTAAAAGAAGTGATTTCGAACTCAATTTACCCAAATACAAATGTTCCGTTTGTAGGCACAAGCGATCTAGGTTATTATTTGAATAAGAATAAAACTACTATTTATTTTTATGTATGTTTATATATGCATATTTGACACTTAAATAATTATCCCTTGGTTCAATTAAGAGTTTAAATATATAATCTGAAAATTTCATATGTAAAGAGTAGTTTATTGATTGAAATATTTCCTAAAAAAACACGTGATTAGTCCTTATTCAATGTTGGGGCAACGATTAAGCTTCAAAAGCCCCTAACGATATGAATTTTCCTTTGTTTCTAAAGCACATTTACACTTACGCTGGAGAAGCCTCTGTGTTATTACGTGTTGTTTCAAGTCTCTATTTTCAGTCTATTTATGTTAACATATTTCAAATTAGAAACACTTCCCACTCTATGCGTTCTTACGTGCCTCTTTAAGTCATGATTTTGAATCATTTATACTACCATTTTATCATCCCTAGGATGTGCCTTTGAAGAAACTCCTTAGATTATATTTAGAATCACAGTGAAAAGGCCTTTCGTCTGTATGTATTTTCAGAATACTTTTGAGTACACTTATATTCGCACGTTTCGCATCGAAAAGGCCTTTCGGCTATATGTGTTAGCATGTGTACTTTTCGAGTACTTCTTTTAGTATATTTATATCCACATGTTTTACACTGAAAATGCCTGTCGTGTGTGTTAACTTGTCTTTTCAAGGTAATCATTACGGTACATTTATATGCACATGTTTAACTTTGAAGAATTTCTCGTTTATGTGTTTTAACATGTGTATTTTCAGACTACCCTTTTGAATACATTTATATCCACATGAATCACATTGAAGAGGCCTTTCGGCTGTATGAGTTTGCATGTGCAGTTTCAGATAACTCTTTCGGGAACCTTTATATTCACATCTTTCACATTGAAAAGGTCTTTCGTGTGTATGTGTTAAAATGTGTCTTCTCAGATAACTCTTTGCAGTACATTTATATCCACATGTTTCACATTGAAAAGGTTTCTCGTTTGTGTGTGTTAACATGTGCATTTTCAGATTACCCTTTTGAATACATTTATATTCACATATTTCACATTTGAAAGGCCTTTGGTCTGTATGTGTTAACATGTGAGTTTCCAGGTTGCCCTTTTGACTACATTTATATCCGCATATTTCACATTGGAAACGTTCCGTGACTGAATTGGCTCGTCCGAGTTCTTTCAGCTGAAATTACAATAAAACTTACTTTAACGCTTTCTAATTCTTTGTGATTTAACGATTTCTGAAAAACAAGTAATTATATCTTACACGGATCGTTTGTGCCTTCCTTCTTTCTCAACCGTGGAAGCTTGGCGTGGTGTAAATGTGACCCTACGTAGATAATTTGGTTTGGAAGAGAGCAGACAAGTAGTAGTTTCCCGCTGCTCAGGAGAGCTTCCTAATTTATATCGATCTTCAATGTCGTATTATGTTGCTTTCCATAGCGTCTGTTCTAAAAGCTCGGAAACTAATTTATCCAGGGATCATAATAATCCCACGCCACGGTCTCTACTACCCTTTATGGAAAAGGTTAAGCTTTCCTGCTTTATTACTTCTTCTCGTAGGTCTCCATATTATTTCTACAAGACCTTACGAAAAGTGCGTTACGTATCGTTCATCTTTTACATGAGTCACCAGTAGTCCGGTCAGGAAGCAATCATATGACTCCTAGAGATGGCTTGGAATTGTTTTTACTGATGAAGTAAATCGTTGAGTACACGACCAGCAATACGCTATTGTGCGAGGAACATGCGAGATGATATGTGAAGATTGTAATGAAACTTTTTTTCTTTGAAAGTAAATTGCTGTAGTAATAAAACATATAACTTTAAACATAATATTAAAAATATGTATTTGAATAAAATTCTGCGCGATGATTATATTGTGTACTCATAAACAGTAACCTCTGTTGATATTTAGATTTTATTCCCAGCAAATGATAC